>QANU01093679.1:852378-919681 GCA_003254905.1 Nissolia schottii | reverse complement strand
ATTTTTTTTTTTTTTTTGTGTTAGATGGTAAATATCACTTCCAATAAGAATAAGGTATTGGTTGTTTTTTATGGTAGTGATTAGATTGTGGAGGTTAAGTATGTTTTTTGTGAGGTAAATTCTTGTACTGATTAAAAATTTTATTTATTAAAATTGTTAATTTCTTATAAAGATCTAATTCCTCTTGCGTGAAAATTTTTGAAACACTATTTTTGAGATCTTAGTCATTTTAATTGTGAAGACCTATGCTCTCGGAAGGGCGCTACAGCGACGTGGAACGATGGATGGGATGCAGTGCTCTTACAACGTTGCAACGACATGGGGCTTGTGACGCGCTGCAGTGACACATAATTAGGTAATGAAACCCTAGCGCCACAGCTGCTTGCTTGGAGAGGAAGCTCCTCGTCCTCCTATAAATAGAACTCCCAAGCAACGTTACAAATCGCTAATTCCTTCAGAGCTTTTAAAGTTTCTCCCAAGTGCGAAAACTTTTCTGCTCAATTTTTGTTGTGAAGACGCAACATTTTCAAGTAAGGTAGGTAGTTAGTATTTTAGGGGTGAGTTAGGATAGTAAGCCCCAATGTCACTATTTTGGTAGTAGTAACGTTGTGGCGGTCCATGACTGTTATGGCGATGCCGGTTCGTCGTAGCAATGTAAGATTGCTATCGCTACACCCTTTAGTAATATTTTTTGTCAGGGTGTGGTGTTTGTTGGTCATTCAAGGTGTCATCGCTACGCTGCTCAGAGATTCTAGCGCCAGTGCTCCCCAATTTCAAGCCTTTTCAGGTGAGTAGAGTTCTAGGTGCATTGACGATGTGTCGCATTAGTGGTTCATCAATTGAGTCAATTGTGATAGCATGTTTATTGTTATTNTAAAGTGTCACTATTATAAATGTTTATGTTTGTTATATATTATATATTGCACTTGCATGTCATGGTTACAAACTGTCACATGTCATCGTGGGGTTTGTCATTCACTGAACGATGACTCACCTGTCATCAACCCTTTTCTAGATATCGTTGACAAAGACACGACACTTGTTTAGTAGATCTCAGCAGTTTTGATTCTTGGTGAGCTTCACGTTGTCGTGAAGTATTCTTCAGTTACTTCAGTCATTAGGATAATTTATATTCATTTTAGTCTATAGAGTGCTCTAGTGAACTACAAGCAGGGTGTAGCGCATTTCGATTATATAATATTTTGTGTTTTGTAAAGGATTTCACTTTATTATATTATGATATTTTATTTACAAAATGTTCCCTATTTATTTACAAAAACTACGCATTTTTCATGATTAGCACGTTAGGAGGCTTTCGTAAGGAACTAATCTCTCGCGTGCTGGTGGTGATTTCTGGGGTCGTCACAATTTGTTTTGTTTGTGGTACTAAGGTACCCACCACTGAGTTGACAACTCGCTCCTCTGTCATATTGTTTTTCACATATAGTTGAAGAAAGTGATAATGTACCCCTTATCCAGTATCAGCGAGGTCCAGCGCCAATAATGTGCTCTGCTTTGCAGTGGAATATACCTTATGTTATTTTCTTTTATTAGGATGACTCTAGATGACTTAGGCAGGGTTTCACATTGTTAGACATTAGCATCAACATTATTAGCTTTATTATTATTTTAATCAGATATTATGTAATTCAAAAAATTATTATTTATTATATATATAATTCAATTATTTATTCAGTATTATGCATATCTAATAGTTAAGACCACATCAGGGCTTCTATAGAGTTAGTATTCTTACGTGCAGTCACGTCTAAAGTTGTGACGTAACATTAACTTTTTGATATATTAAAAAAGGTGTTTAAAAGATAAAATTAATTCAATTACAATTTTAAAAAAATTATATATAAAAAATTGATATTTATTTCCTATTTATTATAGACATCCTTAACCATTAAAAACAAATGTTCAATTATTATAATATATTTAGATATGAGTGACTCTCTCAACTGAAATAAAAAAAAATTAATACATATTATATTTCTTTATTTATAGATTATATATATATATATATATAATTATGTGAGAAACTTAATTTATCAATTTACAAGTTACGCACTTTGATAAATAACATTTAACATTTTTAAAAAATAAAATATAAAATGTCATTTATTAAAATGGGTAAATTAATAAATAAGTTTATAAGTTAAATTTTCTTAGCGTTCCTCGGGTAGTCATGATGTCTTTAGGGCTTGTTCCACTTTCAAATGCTTTTCATTGGATGCCTTCACGTCACAAATAAAAAAGAAAAAGTCTTCTTGATGTGTCTTGATGTGGTTATGTCAAGATAACCCCACATTTTGATGTTATCATTTCTTAGTCATAGTGGAATACTATTTTTCAAGTATTTATCAGGGGAAAAAAGATTTTTTTACAAATTGGATTTGTTTATATAATCATTCTTTTGATAAATTAAAATGGGCGGGGTCAACAATCATAAAGATTATCCACAACTTAAAATTTGTGATTTGTCTCATTAGTTATTTTTTTATATGTAACTTGTAAGCTCATTCACCGAACTTAATCCGATTCGTGTAACATTTTTCGGATTATACAATGTAATTGGGAAGAAAATAATAATTTTTTTTTCTATCAATGGATCATATATTAAGCCAAATCAGTTTGGCCCAATGAGTGGATGACGGCTTCTACATTTAACCTCATTCCAAAAATATAATGTTTTCATACATGGTAAGTATATATAAAAGATAAAAGTTGTTATACAAACACTCAATGTCTCAATCACGTTGATACTATATTTTTAGAAACAAAAGTTTAATTAAGCGCTTGCCAAATCACTTACAAATCATTAACTAAAGTAGATCTTACACTATCAGTAAAAGTCCAACTCACAATTACTTTCCACTTCTTTTGTATTTCATTTTATTTCCCTTGCTTGACAAATCTACCATAATCCTTGCACACCCATAGGAATTGGTCTAGCTAGTATAGCCTACCGAGTAACCTACCAAATAATTAGGAATACTCGGTAATTAGCTAGTGGAACATTAATGAGATTTGGTAGGTTAATGGTTATTTTATTTCTCATTATTTTTTGAGAGCATACGATTTTTTATTTGGCTAATCTTAATTGAGATAATATTATTGAGATTTGGTCTGATAAAAAAGGGTCAGTTCACTACAAAATAGCTGATTTGAATCTTAGCTATGAGATTCACCCATATTTAAGTGTTTTACAATATTTCAACATGATTACTTCTAACAATAAAAAAAACTCATGAGAATTTTTTTTTTAAGATCTTTGATGTATTAAACTTTTTGTCTTATATGCCATTAGATATCTCTCTCTATGCGGATGCCTTATCATTTGCTAGTGTCTTATACTTTTCTTTCTTTAAACTGAATGATACATCCCCCACTCTAAGAAAATACCCTCTTGCGCTGCATCGATTCAGTTCTACTTTATTTTCCTATTCCCTTCCTAAGCCATCATATACTATTTCGCTCAAGTGAAAATCCTTGTTGGTTACTCTATTTCAAGCAACAAAATGTTCATATATGAAAAATCATTCTACTGATCTCATTTTAAATTATTGGTTGTTTAGAATGACATATTGTTATGTTTAATGGCTAGACATATTTGAAGAACTCTCTAATGGTATCCTAGTTCTTCTTCTTCTTTTCTAATATACTAAAGTTTAGGTGAATTCTGAATCATGACATGTTTTTAAACTCTTCAAATGCTTATAGAAATATTTATAAATCACTCATTAAAGTGACACGCACATTAACAATGAGAGTTGAATTTGAGTCTTTTTGAAATACAAACCCGTTACTTATTGATTGTGTCAACTATCTTTGGCATGCTATCCTAATATCCTAGTTCTAGCCATATGGCCAATAGACTATGTAGAAAATATTCATTTACGATCAAACTAAGTTAATTAGTGTTAATATGATGATTGCCAAGAAATTTAATCCTTTAGACATATGACGAAGGCAAGAAGTCATTCAACGTCCCAAGAGCCTAAGAGGCCTATCCAGGAGCGGGTGATATCGTCATCAAGAATGCTGGCCCCCTATTTAAGTGGCAGAGGATGATTTATTTACTAACCTTAATATTTTGTTGGAACATTTTGCTCTCAGTGCAGGTACTGAAGATGAGAGGCAATGGAGATTTTGTACATCGGCCAATTTAGTGTCAAATCTTTTACTTTGGAGGTGCAGAAATGCTCTTGTGACCCAGAAGTGGAGATCTCTCCAACTAAGCTAGCTTGGAATGGTTTGGCCCCTCCAAGAGCTGAGTTGCTAGTTTGGTTCATTCTGCAAGAAAAACTCAAACACTAAGAATAAGCTCCACAAGATATGAAGGACGTGAAAAGAACAAGTGTTTGACAAATTCAAGTTCTTGAAGACAAAAGGGGCACATCGCAATATCTTGTGGAATTAACCCAGCGTCTTTCTTTTCAGTTTGGTGTGGTGCTCCTTTGTACGGATGTAGTAAAAAGTTATGGGTGACGCTTTTCTATGTTGTGGTTTGGTCTATCTTGAATGTTAGGAACAAATTGGTTTTGACAACAATTAATTAAATTGGGTGCTTAAAAGGTGGCTAACAAAAATTAGGCTTGGTCACTAGATGTAGCAAATGACTTATCCCAAGATCCTTCCTTGCTTAGAAAATGGAGGTTTATTTGGAATAATGGTTCATGTGTTTTGGCATGATTTCTTTGGGCACTCTTTTTTGTGACTTGGTGAGGGCGTGGAGGAGGTGACAGTTGTATATTTTGTCTAGCTCTTGTGGTCTTTTTCTGTTTTACCACTATAACTAGTGGTGTGTTGTCGCCATAGGTCTCTGAGGTTTTATTTTATTTTTTTATTTTTTGTGTTGTATGTGCACATTACAAGTCAAATTTTTGTTGAGCCTTTCAGGGGTGTGGAGTGGTTTTTTCTTTTTTTTCCTTTGGAGGTTTGCTTTGATGACTTCAATGTAGTTTGTCATTCCTTGCTATCCTTCATGGATGGTTTGAGCATTTTGCACATAAAAAAAATTGGTGTTAATATGCTAATTGATATTTATTGCTAAACATCCATTTGGTCATATGTTTATGTACTCGAAAATAGATGTCATTTTCGAATCTTGTAAGGCCTAGGTGCCGTGATATATTCATATATTCATCTCATGGTGATGAATGGTGATGTTGCATTCGTTTTTGTCATTTGTCTTCATAAAATGCTATATATGCATAGGTGCCATCTCTCCTTTTGATGGTGGTGTTCTATTCGAAGACTCAATATATAATATGCTCTGTTTTCCAATAACCTTTCCTTTTAATGAAAAGTAAACTTTGGCTGTCACTATTGAAGATATAAATCGAGATTCCTTACCTTGTCAACTTATGCTTTCAAACACTTATTATGCAGCTTGTATTCAGACGAAGAAAATAATAAACTCATGAAGACAAAGACAAAATATGCCATCATTCTCAAGGACTACAAAGGTGACACCTCACTAGCATTGATGTTGTTTATTTTCTTTAATCATAAATGTATAAATTACTTGAGCAAAAATACACAGGAATAATTGAAGCATTTTGTTTGGCTAAAAAAATGAGGGTAGGTAGGTTCCTGGAGAATATATGTTGGATTAAGGGGTGATTAATAGGAAATGAATCCTATCATGTAAAATTTTCACGCATAACTTGATCATGTATTAATTTTCATTATTGGTCAAAGTGAAATTAAGTATGGAACTCACAAGAGCATCTAATCAATGTTAAAAATCTACCCATGACAATCCATCACAATTATGATTTTCTGAGCCCCAAGCAATACCCCACAATTGTAGATGATTCAAATACAAGCATAGCAAACATGTCCAATTAGAATGAGCATTCTTGCTCCCAAGGTGACAAAGAAACACAAAGCCACTGTTTCAATCATTGTCATCCATCACAAGGGGGACTCATCAATCAGTTCCAACTCTAGCTGTCCAACACAATGCATGCATATATGCAAATACAATAATAATAATAATAATAATAATAATAATAATAAAAACATTAACACAATAATAAGAACTGGATATCTATTACCTGCTGCTACCACTTGGCTTAAAAGAAAATTCTAATCACTGATCTTTTTGACTGTACAAAAAATTGTCCACCAATTTGATAAGGCTTCCCTAAAGCATCATACAACACAGCATGGGGAGTACCCAATTGATTTAATTCAACTCTGCTTTTTTAGGGACTCCATAAGATTGATACACAAATTCTACACCATCATTACTGAACCTCTAAGGCTAAGTAACAAGGATTTGGTCCACTTAGGTGAATTGCCAATGCAACCTGAATGTCTTCTTTCTATCAACCAAGACAGTGGAAGGAACCACCATTCATTCTGAGGAGAAACTCAAAGCATCAATGGCAATGGACAGATCAGATTCCATCACATTATCACTCTCCTTTTGTTGAGTATCATCCTTGATGGCATTCTCTTCTTTCCCTTCTGCTGCAGCTATACACTCCTGGAATCTGAAGCAACTGATGAGGTGGTCATTCGTCAACCCTGCAACCTGCATGAAGGAGTACACTACCGTGGGGCCCACGCCCCGGAAACCTCTCCTCACAAGGTCTTTGCTAATAACTTCAGCTTTTGGTGTTTTAACAGGAACCTGCCGAGGATATCGGAATCTGCTAACTACTGGCTTGTGGTTAACAAAACTCCAAATATACCTGTCAAATGATCCAAACTCATCTATGACCTGGCAACAGTAAAACCTGCAAAAGGTTAGTTGCAATGATAATCATAGCCCATAGTGCAAACTGTAATTATGGCAGTTCAGTGTGAAAAAAGGGGGGCATTGTAGCAGTGTTTAATGGTTGGAAAAGCATCCAAGCTGAAAGATGACTTGGGACATAACAGCTAAGCATGCTGACTGGAAAAAGAATCCAAATAATTAGGTTGCATATCACTGTTGCAGATTAGGTTACAAGAAGCTCAAGCTGTACGAGAGATTAATATCATGGTTTGCCCCATATGGGGTCATGCAAATTGAATAAAGATCAGGACCACAACTCAATTACCTTTACTACCTAACCTACCCATCAAATGACCATCAAACACCAATTTTAAGTCATTCAATAGCTCATTGAAGATGGGGAAAAGAAAAGAAAAGATCAAGTCATTCAGTTGATCGAGCAGAAAATTTCATACATCCTAAGGGTACAAAAAGGAACACAATTTTATTTTTTAAAAAAGGAAACAAAATATGCCAGTTATCAAAACATAATAGAACTATCCTGCTTGCACAATTGTTTTTAAATCTAGCATTTATGTTCAAGTGGGTCCTCCATTTTATCACATTCAAACACAGTCATATAAAACTGTTTGTGCAGTGTGTAAATATGACAGTGTGAGCAGGATTATTCATTATGTATCGGCAATTAATACTTTCTGTTTCTTTTATTCATTTTTAATTATTTGACTAGCTTGTTTTATTAGGTAGTTCTCCAAAAGATCAATACATAAAATAAAGCCAGGAGTTTTTGAAGGGAAAAAAAAATGCCCCCATACCAGCAAACATTAATTAGTTGACTTCCTTCCTGGCTAGCATATCCTAATAAAGATAAGCAGGCAGGAAGCCCAGGATTCAGCAAGTAAAATCACTTTTTGAACCCTGGAGCATCTTATTAAATCTAGATACACCCAATTTAGAATATTGGATTTAGTAGGGGACAACAGTTAAATGCTGGCAAAGCCTATCCCGTAGTTCTCTACTCCTCTTGGCTTCCAATGGTCTAGCAATTAATAAATAATAATTTTGATAAAATAATTAATAATTTATTTTGAACCAACCCAAATGTTTCATTTTCCACGATGAAGTTTGTGAACGTCAAGAGAAAACTAATCTACCTTTGATATTTGACGTGCATTCTCAATTGTAGCACGCAATTTAAGCTCAGAGAGTAAGGAGCTTGCGGCAGTTCCCAGTGCCATCATCTTCTTCTCATTTAATTTTGAGACAGCAACTGGATCAAAGTCTGCAAAAACTTCCCTGCAAAGAGCCTTGTTAACAAAAATAATGTGAACAAAGTCAACACGAAAAATAGGGGCCAGTTGAGGTAACAGCTAAGCAGTGCAGATTAGAGGCCCAGAATGGGAATAAAATAATTTTGTTCTTTAGAAGAAAAGAAAAGAATTTCTAAAGAGAGTCAGAGACAATACCTAAAAATGTGCCTTTTGCTTAGAATGGCTGGCCAAGTTAGTTCAGACAGAGTACTAGAAAGAACAAGAAGCTCAAATAATTTCCTACAAGAAACCAAAGAGTCAAGCAAAATACAGAAGAAGGTACATGTGTTTTCCAACCAACATAACAAGATTATGTTTTGGTGTATCACGTACTTGTCATCATGTACTGGAACTCCCCATTCTTCATCATGGAATGTAGCATAACATGGTTCTACAGTATCAACAGTTAAACTTAGTTAGGAAACAACTATGGAAAAAAAAAAGGAATCCAATCTATATCAGAACTTAAATCTCAAAATGGAGTAATTCCTAGGGAAGGTGTGATGGCTTAAGTACATTAATCTCTACTGTCATCTATAGCAGGTTCATACCATTCATTCACTTGGAATTCCCAATTTGCTCTTCAACAGGCAAAAATATCAACCAAAATTCAAGTAAAAAAGGCACACACCCATTGCATGCCCTATTATATTCTGGCTACAAACACCCAAATTTAATATATCTGAAGCATTAGCAAATGAAAAGAACTCAAATATTTAAGTGCCCCTTTACTAAACCAAAATTAATTCTCATTTGACATTGATTCACATGAAAAAAAATATATATACAATGATATCGAAGTGAAGGAATATATCTACAGGAAAGTCCAAATCTTCAAGAACTGAAATTTATCCTGAAGTTAAATGAAAATCAAATAATTCACAATATGTCAACATCAGCACAAACACATTCAAAAATTAGTAAAATACTGAATAAGACAAGTTGATTGAAACTAACTACAATGTACATATTCGCCAGAGTAATTCAGCACTCAAAAGAATTATAAACTTTCAACTGAACAACCCACCAAAAGGCTTATAGGAAAATCAACATATCAATAAGCAGATATAATCACACCCCATGATGTTTTCAAAATCAGTATAATATGTTGTCCAAAGAATCTAGGGAAAGTGAAAGAAGAAGAACAAACCAGTATTGTGAGTGACCCAAGAACACCTCTTCTTGGACTGTGAACCATCAGGGGAAGATTCTAACACACCATCAGAGGCAACACTCCTTGGCTTTGATACAGACCGCTTCCTTGTAGTTCCCAAGCTATTAGACCGAGTCAATCTTCCGGTAGAAGCTCGGCTATGGAACGAGTCAGTGGATGCATCAGATGAACAAGAAGCATTCAGAGACAAGTTACAGTGCAGCAACTGCTCGTGCCTGCGAAGCACAGAAGAAACACTGGAAGAATGTGACTGAGGAGAAGGACAGGAATTGCCAACTGGAGACAACTCACATGACTTCTTCTCCTTGGCTGAAGCAACCTCGTTCCTCGACTTCTCAGCCTTCCTCAATGGCTTCAAAGCCGGTTTCCTTGAACTCAAATACCCTGTCTTGTTCCCTGCTGGACCAAGCACAGGCCTTGCCTCTGAATCAGCAACTTTCATAGACCTCAATCTGGGAGCCCCTGACATTGGACACACACAATCTCTTGGCTTTCTCAACAATAACAAAACCACCTTGAAATTCTGAACCTCACCACTCACTCACCCACTCCAGTGGATTCTTCAAGCTCTAATTATCCATCACCTACCCGTGATAAAAACTTCCACAGAAACCCTCATTATCTCTTTATCATTTGGAAGCTCAAGAATCAATGCGAAATTTCATCAAACACCTGGTTCACACAGCACGGTGATGTAACTCCCAACACTATCAAAACAGATCTCGGATCTTCACCACCAAAACACACTGAAGATATCACTCAGAATCCTCTAATCACCCAACTAAACACTCAGGGCCATCCAAAAAACCTCAATTTTGAAGAGCCACTAAGACACTAGACCCCCCATGTCTCTGAGACCCAAAATTTCAAATCAGGTCAGAACCCAGAAAAAAGCTTGAAGCTGATAAGGACTCAAGAACACAGCAGGGTCAAATTCAAAGGGGATGTTGACCTTTAGAGCAAAATTAGGGTTTAAGTAGGGTTGCATTCTATTCAACTAAACCCTTACCAATTTCAAAAATTAACTAGAAAGAGAGCCCTGAAACGCTGAGATTCCACTCTGCATTGTGGAAAAAGAGAGAGCCCTGCACTGCAGCATCAAACGAAATAATAATAATAATAATAATAACAAAAAAAAATGATTAAAATTCAGTGCTTTTTTGAAATTGTGGTGCTCACACAGATTCCTTTGCAGCTCTCATGATTCGTTTGTTTTCCCTTCACAGAAAATAGCAAAGAAAAAATGAATGGTAGAAAAGGGAGGAAGTTCTGAAGAGCAATGGGTGGAGAGAGATAGTGTGTGTGAGGGGTTTGATATAAAGAAGGAAAGAAAGGGTGCAAAGTCTGAAAGAAATTTGAGGGAGAAGAAATGAAAGTGAAGTGAGAGAGAATCAAAAGAGCGAGAGAAGATAAAAGGGAAAACAGTGAAAATGCAAAATAAATAAATAAATAAAGATGAGGGGTTAACATGAAAATCCCCTTTCTGCACTTGTATTTTACCGGCTGTGACCGGTACCTATACATAAATGGAGACACAATGCCATTAAAGTAAATTGTGAATAAAATAAAATGTGATTAGAGTAAATTTTTAAATTATTTTCTAACACATTTAAGGCATGTTGCTCATTTTAGTCCCTCCCAGTTTAAACTCAAATTACTTTGATCTTTAAAATTTAAAATTTAACTTTTTAATCATTAAAATTATAATTTATAGGTCAAATTAATCTTTCAATTCATTATCATCATTGCATTGTTATGTTTTCACTAATTTTTTGCATTAAATAAGAATGTGATAATAACAAAGACCATGTGACAACAGACTAAAAATATGTTTGTGACGACACTTGGAACTATAAATCATATTTGCTATTATAAATGCACTAACCACCATACCTGTTCTAACGATCTCATTGCAGTTTCGTGCAACTACAACTCATTTGCAGTCTCAATTATTGTTATTTTTCTTTTTAATGTGATAAATCAACAAAAATGTGATAATACAATAATGATAATGAAGTAAATGATTAATTTGACCTATAATTTATAATTTTAAAGACTAAAAAAATCAAATTTTAAAATTTAAAAATTAAAGTAACTCAAGCTTACTCAAAAGCCAAAATAAGCAATTGTCCCAATTGACTCATTATATTAGGTATAATAGGATAAGTTAATACACATGTATTAATTTTATCAATTGTTTGATGCAATTATTTAATTATATACGTTTATATTCATCCAACTTCTCTTATGCATCAAAATGATAAATAATTAACTAATTCAATCTAAAAAAAACATGATAAAATTTGATTACCTTCTAACATATAATAATTGATAGCACCTAAAGAATTTGATAAATTTTTTCGAGAGTTTAAGTTCTGTCCATGATAAAAGACTCTCGATAAAAACATCAATTAATAGAACCTAAAATCTCCTTCCTTCTAATGAAAAAGATAACCTAAAACCAAAATATTGTATTTAATTTTTGTATGGAAGGAAAACTATTAAGCCTCCCACCTGAAAAATATTACAGTCAAAACGGATTATTACTTCTACCCAAGCTTTAGGATGGGTTACGTTATTGGACAGTTGGTTGTGTCGTTGCTGGTTGTAACAAAATTTAAAACTAAAAAAACTGTTTCGGTAAATGTAACATGAGACAAAAAGTTTGAACTGTTTCGCATTGAAAAAGTTTGAAATGTAAATGTAACATGAGAGAAAAAATTTAAAATACATGAGAGAAAAAGTTTGAACTTATAACACAATGCATATTATCCAATTTCCTCCCTACTAAACTAATCCCCGAGGCTTTTCAAACTTTCTTTATTATGTTTCGTTTTGTCATTTTCAGTCTGAGTTGTGAATGCTTTTGTTAAACCTTTGTTCGTCTTCAATCCATCAATAATTTTTTTTAATATGTCAGAAGCAGAATTTAAAAATATTAAACTCAACAACCTACTATAAAACTAAGGATCAACGCCGCCAACGGAGATAAAATTAATGCAGATACATCTGCCGCATATTTGTCCTGTTAATAAAATAATTAAAACTTCTGAACTACAACAGTATGAGCAATCTCCTCTTTTTCTCGAGAATCAACATTTTTTTCTAGACTGTTTTACATTTTATTAAAAAGAAAACGAGTATGCGTAAATCAGAGGTGAAAACCAAAGTAATTTATTAAAATCCCTTACAAACCAAAATTATCAAATTAATATTTATTATACATTTCATGCAATTTTATTATCGGTGGGACTTTACATAGAATGAGTCGTCCATACTCCATATGCAAGACGTGACTAGATAAAGGAAAAACCAACAATCCCAACTTTCTATTTAATCTTCGTTAGCCAAATTAGATGTAATTTCATTAGGTACCCCATATAATAATAAATTGTACGCATAATGCAGCAACAAACAAGTTTGATCAACTACCCAATACCAACTATGAGGACAAAAAATCACAATACTCAACAAAAAAATTTGAAGAAAACGTAGTTAGTTGTTTGCTTTGGATGTAAAACCTCTTGGGTTCAGTTGACCAACAAGTTTGAGCAACTGCTACCATCATCTTTATAACGAATCATTTAAGTGGTATCATAATGCTATTATTCTTTCACCTTCCATGACCATTGGAATATAAGTGATAAAAAGGATGCCAATCAATTCTATATTCGCTCCACCACTAGCAAACTGTTTCAGACATGTTAAACGGTGCGTAACAAGCAAATATACACTAACTGTTCTACTAAAATTGCTACTAAGGCAAGGTGAAAAAAATAATAATGAAGAAACAAACAAAGAGCGGATAAACAAAGGAACCAGTGAGACCTGCCAATCAATTTATACAGATACAACACAGCATGCATGTGATATCTGAAAGATGAATTCAGCAAGGCTTAATTTCAAATCCTATGCTCAGAAGTGTTCTTGCTGATTCCATTGCTTTCTCGCCCCCCAGATCCATCGCTTCCCCGGTTAGTTCTCCTTCAGTGTCCACTGACCATTGAGTAGATGTTATCTGCTTTTGAGGTGAATCGGGTTTCTTCAACTGCAAGTTGTTCATGGAGGCAGGTGCTGCAGCAGCGACGAGAGGAGCACTTGGTGGGCCATGTCGTTTCTTGGGCACAGGCATGTCATGGTCGTGGACCCCCTTGTATGTTATGATGACAGCATTTGAGTTATCTACAGCAGCCTCGATGTGTTTTCGCACAGGACATCCAGCAGAAGTGCATCTATAGTAGTTTCTGAAAATTCAAGCAGTTGATCAGAAAAGAAAAAGAAGAAATTCAATTTCAACAGCCAAATTAAAGCAATCAAAAAAGGGAAGGCCGGAAGGGAAAGAACTACACCAACACAACTTTGAGCCTAGAAAATAAGAAATCTTGCTCTCACCGTTTGGGAACGGTTCATCGGATCATTATGCATACCATAATGATGCAAAACAGTTTGAGAAATTTTTTTTTTTTAATTCAACCAATTTAAATGATTCAGCTATAGATATGGTTTATGAAAGGACACAACGGTGCCACCTAATCCATGCAGCTGATCCTACTAGTGGGACAAAATCTAAGTGATTTTGGATAAAATGTGCATATATGTCCAACCTTTTTGAGTATTAGCTTTCTATCATTAAAAAAAAGAAAGAAAGAAAAAGACATGCTTCACATTCAAGTGCTCTTAACACAATATACTAGGGCCTTTATCCATCACTAAATACAACTACGAGTTGTTGTTGAAGAGTTTTGTCAAGGCCTAAATATAAAATTCACATTAAGAATAAATTAGAAAGAAAAGAAAACAGAAAGCAAAAGAAGTATTTAGGCATGAACCTCGGATGTGGATTCCCCTTCACCATTTTCTGTCCGTACTTGCGCCATCGGTATCCATCACCTGATATCCCTACATCCCCAGCTGCATGTACAACAAACTTGGGTTTCTTTCCAGATTTTACAGGAGAATCCAAGTTTGCTGAGTCATCTTTCTTCATCCTGGTTATTCAAATTAAAGAAGAGAACGTTAAATCATTACATCGTGCCACAAGTGAAAGAAAAAGGGAGAAAATGAATTTGTATGGAAACTTGCCTTTTTCTAGGTTCCAGCTCATTTGCATTCTCCTCCCTTAAAATAACTTTACCATTATCACTGGCATTAGACGAGTTTTGTCGTTTCTTATCGGTGCTGCAAGGTGCTTCTTGTAGAGGTTCTTTTGAAGAAGGGGATGGATCATAGTCCTTCAGATCTTTGATAGGATGCTGCTCGGGAACATTGTTTTTTACAGTAGCTAGTTCATTGGAAGAAACACACTTGCTTTCCCTTGTAGAATTAGTCTTGCGCGGGGGATCATGACTATGTTGACTTTTATAAACAATGTCTATCATATGACCTAAATGATTACAGCATTCAATCTTCTTAGCAGAACAGTCTGAATGAGTACACCTGTAATAGCTTCGAGAACCTGTAGTACTCTTCACTTGCTTCTGACCATACTTCCGCCAGTTGTATCCATCAGAAGCCGGTGTCCTTGTCACAGTAACAGCAGATACAGTTTTACCACCAGAAGGATTTATTTTGTATAATTCTGGCCCATTCACATTAGTAATCTTCAGAGGAGTCATTTTCTGTTTGGGTACAGTAGGACTAGGAACAGATGATAAAGACTGTGTAACAGAAGTTGGTGACAGTTCAGACAACGAAGTTGAACACACAGACACCTGAAGCTGATTTTCTGTCTGACTTGGAGGTGCTTGTACTACTTCTTTTGCAATAATTTTCTTTTCAGGAGGTCCAGATGTCTCCTGAGCATGAAATGGACTACATTAGTGCAAAAGAAACCAAATCTATGTGGGGAAGTACAGAACATGTAACTTTCTTAGGCTTAACTTGAATACAAAAATATTGCTTTACATCAAGAATTGTTCATCAAGAAAAGCAATCAAATGACTTTTGTTCAGTACACCATGGATTCCCACCTGGGAGATGTCAATCTATTGCTAAGAATTTAAGAAAACTAGTTTTGTGTACAACAAACTTGGGGCATACAAGCATGTAATATCAAATCATCGTTATGAAATCATACACGCATGCCGCAACACACCAGAAATGCAACTCTGGACCCTCACTAATGCGACTCAGCTGAATAGGAATGAGAAGCTAAATTCCAAAATCAGGCTTAATGGCTCTGGTCAAGAACTAAGTAACCCAAAAGTCAACTGTTAGGTGAAGGCTTGAGAATGGTTTACATATCTAACACATGCCCTCAAGTGGAAGCCCAACAAAGCATAGGTTCATCACACCTGGTGGTATTTTTAAAATTTAATATAATTATGAAGAAAGGGGGGCATCATGAGTGAAACTCCTGGGGGCTCTAAACCATGTCAAACACCAACTCTCCTCTAAAAATTTAAATTGTTAGGAAGAAGTTCATGAATGGCTTATATCTCTACACCAATTCATGACTGTAATTTTTCACTACTAAATGCACCATAAGATAGGCAGTTCATCTGTATGAGAGATAATTCAGAGTTGTGCAGTGTAAACGCCTGAGATAAGAAAAAGTTCTGAGGATCTTCACAAACATCATACAGGAGTGGTGTAAAGCTTCAAGTCGATTTCGGAACTAGGCTAGTATTAGATTAAACAAGCACCTTGATAGGGTTTTTGGATCTCTGGATATTGCTTTTCATTTTCTTCTAAGTTTCACAAAATCCCATTCCTGGTTCGTTTGGGTTCAATCAATAAATAATTAAATATAATTAGCTTAAGCATCAGTTCCATAAGTCCTAAACCAGCCACTCTCACAAACCACACACATGTTCAAGCAAAAGTTGACAAATTCAAACAGATGATAAACCCGAAAAAACTGAGATACCAAACAACATTTAAACGATCACACCAAAATAATATTTCAAATCTCGATTAAAAAAAATAAAAAAAATAATAATATTAATAATAACAATAATAATAATTAATTAGGTCTTAAACATCACATGAAAAATGCTCTAACCTTACTTTCAGCTTTGACACCATTATTCGGCATAGTAACGCTCCCCTGCAAATCTGCGACACGAACCACACAATTCCACCCAAAAATAAAATTAAATTACTCATTAAGATGAAAAACAAAAAACTCATTGAAACCGAACCGTACCGTCGCTCTGATTATTCACAGCAGGTGATCCAGCAGCTAGGGTTTCAGAATTCGACCCCGTCGCGGGTTTATCAGGACCTTGCAACCCGGCGGCGCCGCGCGGCGATTCACCGACTCGCTCCTCCACCTCTGGCGCTTTCCCTTCTTGTTTCTGTTGCTGTAGGTTTCCGTCGTCGCCTTGCGAATCCTTCCCTTTCAGCTGAAGCTCCGCCGCTCCCGCCGCGACAGCTTCGGCGGAGCTTCCGTGCTCAGCCATAGAAGAGAGAGAGAAGTTTCGAGCAGTTTCTATTTTTCGCAGTCTCTGAAAACGAAACGCAACCGTTTTTTTTCAGAGAGAGAGAGAGAGAGAGGAGGGGCTTATGGGATTGCAAGGTGTGTTGTGTGCGTCTTTTTGACTGAAATTGACTCACTCACTCACTCACACATTCAGGTGCTTCTTCTATTTCTCTCTCTTTTGTTTTTGTGCTCTGATTCAAGGTAACAAACGCCGTCGTTTTCTCCGTTACTATACCCTTCCCGTTCCGTTGCGGCCCAGTTTCACGGTTTTGTTGACGCCGTGAATCAGAGAGATGTTCGTTCTTCTAATGTTTCTGCCTGCTGTTCTTTTTGACCCTTTTATTTATTTTATTTTTTTCTTTCTTCTTCTTTTGCTTTTTGGGATGAGGTATGAACCATTTCTTACGCTTTAAATATACACTTCTGAGTTTTTACAACTCTTCACCTATCTTTTTGAATAGTGATAAAATGGGGATTACCACATTTAATTTGACTGTGACTTTTAAATTAACCTAATTTATAAAACATGTGCAGTACATTATGAACATTGTTTTAGGGAGTTTTTTTGGGTGACGGGTGTCTTAGGGTTACTTATTTTTTACTATGAGAAAATAAGAATTTTATTTAAATTAGTTTAACGATTTCTTTCATCTTTAACTAACTGAAGATTTGTCTCTACTTATTGTTCGAATATTATCTATGTCTAAATATTTTTTATATCAAAAATTAACACTACCAATGTTACAATTTGAAAAATGCATTATATTTTCTTTCGGATAAACGAAATCTCACGTAAAGAAATGAAAACAATCATAAAAGGAAAATAAACACCACAAAGGGCAAAAAATTGCAACAAAAAAAGAACAAAAACACAAGAAAAAAATTAAATAATAAAAATTAATGCAATGGAGCTTATGTCAAAAAATAATGATGATAATCTCCTCTTTAATTCTCACAAAAGACGAGAACAAAAGAAGAGAAGAACATTTGTTAAGAAAATAATAAACAAATTTTTTTTTGTTCATTAAGTAAGTATTTAAGTTTTCAATGCATTGAAAATGTGAAAAAAACTTAAAACACTTTATTTTAAGTTTTTTAACAAGGGCTAGTAAAATTATTTTTTTTATTGACATTTATTTTTTTAAGCTTCATAAAAGCGTCTGATAAAAAAAATTAAGATGCTGAAAACATTTATTTTATTATATGTATGTTGACAAATGTGAAGTGAGATAAAAATATGTTAAAAAATATTACTAGTATGCCGTAAGAGTTCATTCACATTGCAATTCATAATTTTAATATTAGGATAATGATACATGAACAACGTTTTTGAACAAAAATATAGGAATAACATATTTATTGTGAGTAACAAAATAAAATTAATGTATTGTAAATTGTTTTAGTGGGGTTTGTTACTTATAATAAATGCGTTGTTCCTATATTATTGTTCAAACAACATTACTCTTAATATTAAGATTGTATTTTTTTTAGATGTAATTTTTATATCTTGAATTATATTTTCTTTTAAAATAAGAGAGAAGTTTAAATGTATTATTTTCTTTTTTTAAGTAGGTGTTCACTTAAATATGTAAAATAATAACTTATAATCAAATATAAGAAAGACATTACCTAAAGTTTGGTCTAATGTGAAAGTTAGTACATCATAGCATAACACGATAAGTCACCGTTCAATTCCAATTAAGAGAGTAGTAGTAATTAAGCTTCCCACAGTGCTTGAACATATTATAAGTGTATGAAAATTTAATCTCAATTTAGTAATTATCCAAATACAGAAAGATATTGATTGTGGCTGGTTTTCTTCCGGAATTTGGAAATCTACCATAGAGTATAGTCAATGGTATAAATTGGGATTAGGGAGGAATATAATATAATATCATAGGAACACTCATGGTTATCAAAATCGCGAGTTAACTCATAAACTCGTACGAGTTTACGTTTGTAGGTAGTAAAATCGAGTTAACACGCATGTAAATTCGTTTCTGGGTAAACTAGGCTGAACTCGGGTAAACTCGCATAAAATTGCGAGTTTACTCCCGAGTTCACGAGTTTACCACAAGGGAGGTTTTTTTTTTTTTCTACAGTTACGCATGCAATCATACTCCGTAGTGTCATCGTGTTTTGTCGCTAATCCATCGTATGTATTTCATCATTTGCTCAGAGATTTTTTCCATCAAGGTGCGTGACATCTGCATCGTTATCGGTACTTTAGTGTTTTGGATTGAAGACATCATCGTCACATACTCACTTCCTGTGATGCTCAGTACTATGGGACTCGCTGGTATCTTCGATATTTATGTTGTTGTGTGTGTCATCTCTTAGATATTTGTGTTCTTGAAGATTCCAAAAACAAAGGGTACGCCCCCTTGAACTCATCACCCAATTTTTTGCTGTCAGCTCGAAGCAGACTACTTCTGTCAAGAATGAGTGACATTGTTCTTTATATAGATTTGCTATGTTGGTTACTTAATACACCGCCTCTCTCTTGTGTTGAGATTTTACTTGTCATTAAGTTTATGTGAAGGAGAATATGTTCTGGTTCAAACATATGTATTATGCATTATCTATGAATTTAACTTAGAACTCATATATTTCATCTTTATTAGTGATTTATTATAGAGTTAAAAGTATTTATGAATTTCAAGTTTTATTAAATATATTTTTGTAACATAATAATTTTTTAAAATATTTTCTAATAATAGGTAAACTCGTACGAGTTTATGATCTGAGTTTACGGAGGTTCCACGAGTTTACTTAAACTCGCGAGTTTGATAACCATGAGAACACTTACGACCAAATCAAACAAAGTTCCTTTGTTCCTTACACTAGCTTATTCCATTCTTATATAATTTGTTTCATTATTATATAATCTGGAGAATAAAATGCAACTTCAATAAATAGCGGAAGCATAATGTAAAAATTAAATATTCGTAGTGTTTGTTTTTGGATGATTTTCTTTTTATCTAAAACAAAGACGAATGTTTGAATGACTCAAATAGTTTGTATTTGGAACAATGTGAGATTGATTACCAACTCGCCTACCAAAGCATTCAGGAAATAGTAGAGTAAAGTGGTTGATTCTCAATAACCACAAAATGTTTCTCTAAAATTTATAGGCTTTATTATTCAAAGGATTTTAGGGCAAAGAGACAACAACGCAAGAAGTTATTTAATTAATTTATTTCTTAATAATAAATTCAAACAACACCGTATGAACAGTTTTCTTCTTCTTTAGAAGTATGTAACTTTTTGGAAATCTCTTTTTCTCCTTGTTGCAACCTTCGAGACCTTTTTTAATCATAATCTTCTTTTACAATAATATATGTCTATCTTTGAAAAAACAAATAGTTCAACTCTTATGTATAAAAAAATAATTTAACTCTTAATCCTTTAATTAAGGAAGATTTCGAATTCAAATAAGAACTTTATTTTATTCCTTCGTTAACGCGAATTTATTTAGTGAACGAAAACTTTGAATAATTGTAATTTAAAGTAAAATAAAATAAGCTCACTTGAAGAATAATATTTGAAAGTTGACTCTTTCATTCCACTAAAGGGGATTCCTGCATTCAATTGTTGGATAGAAAATAGTATAATGTTCCTTATTGACTAACTTTAATACATTAGTGCCTTTTGTAATAGAATCTCATTATATGTATGTTGTTACATTTTGAATTTGTGCTATTTCTTATGACAGACAACTAATTGCTATTTCTTACTAAGGGTGTGTATGTGGTATAGAAAAGGGAGAAAATCATGAAAGAATTTATATATAATTTCACTATTATAAAAATTTTAAATTTATTTGTTCTACATTCTTATAAAACTTTTTTATATTGTCATTTAATTAAATTTTATCGCATAAACAAAAAATAATCAATTCGCTCATTATCACTTAAAAAGTCATGCATAAAAAATGATTTGATTGAATAACAATATAAAATTGTTAAGGGAACTATCACACTAGACACATCTTAAGAGAAATTGTTACGTGTTTCAACGACTAGACTTATTTTGGCTAGTTTTATTTATAATTTAATAGTTTGGTTATTTTATTAAAAAAATATAGTAAAAATTAAGGGTGTAATTAAGTTGAATTGATTTGAGATTTAGTGAAAAAATGAATCCAAATTCAAGTTTAGTTGGAATTGAGAGGTTCTTTTTATCAAACCGAATTGACTTGTTTCAGATTAAGTGTGTTGTGTTGTGCCCTTTCCTCCTTGCTGATGCCATGTGTAACCTAATCACAATCACACACATAAATGCAGAAATGCTTAAACAATTAACAATAAAATATATTAAGGAGCCCAAAACTTCCATTCATGACACCTGATAATTCCTTATGCAAAAATGCTATTTAATCATGAAAATATGAAACATCTTGTCACTGTCTCATAATATATTATGAAATTTATCATATTATATGATATGACGAACTCTAAAAGATTTTATAAGAAAGTGACAAAATATTTACATATTTCCATATGATCAAATAGTTTCATCACCCGGCTTTGTTTGACAGGTATCATCCCTACGCAGTCTCCCTTTAAGCATTATTCTTTAATCAATTGATTATTAGAGACAGGTCTTAATCTAACATCACATTATCAAACAATAATGAGCGCATTTATTACTGTCGGGGTAAAATAAATTCTTATAGCATAATAAAACATAATTGAATGTCTTGTAATTTTTATTTGACACCATGGCGAACTACGGTATGAACCTCAGCTGAAAAAGTAGTCCATGTTTATATACTCGATTAAGATTGTTTTTTCAGTAAGAAGATACTGGCAAGAAAACTAAAAATAAACAAATAAATAAATAAATAAAT
Source organism: Nissolia schottii (assembly GCA_003254905.1). NCBI lineage: Eukaryota > Viridiplantae > Streptophyta > Magnoliopsida > Fabales > Fabaceae > Nissolia > Nissolia schottii. The sequence continues at coordinate 898,186 of QANU01093679.1, read as the reverse complement.
AAAAAGAAAAAGGACAGTGCAGTCTCTTTATGACGAGCACATGCTGCCACTGCTACTGATACTGCTTCTACTAGAATTCTTACAACTTTTTTGGATTTTTAGTTTCCATTTTGACTGTGTGTCTATTTCATTTCTGGATATCTGTACAGTAAATGTAATAACCCTTTTTTTTTTTTTATACTAGTTCCATTCTCATTGCGTGATATTCCATTCTTCCTCTTACAATAAAAGGGTATATAAGTAACATGCATGAGTTTTGTTGCAGTCTTTTGGTACTGCTGAGTTTTTGTGAACATATATTTCTGCACTTCAATATATTACATTTTATTAACTGATGATGATTTTGGAATTAGTCGATTTGGGAGTCTTTCTTTCTATTTCATGACATAGGGTGTGGGGGCCTCAGTGGAAAGTTCATTAATTGGAATATGAAAATGGATACGGAAATAATATACAAATTCAGAAATCAGTTGGCTAAAATGGGTCTCAAACAACTCACTGGTGTTTCCAGATAATGTGTGATTGTGCTTTCAACTGAATTAGAAAATGAATTCTTGCTCTTACACAATTATCGGGGTATTTTGAGGTATGCTAAGATAACTAATTGCTCGAATGGTACTCGACATATATAGCATAGTTGACTGAAAGAAATAATAACGAGGGTGAGACAGAAAACAGCTGTTGCTAGTTCGCACAAAATGCTGAACACGTGTGTGGACAATCTCACTCACATATGTGTGAGATTCACTGTAATAAACCTCACACCCATGTGATTGGAGCTGTTAATTATTTATTAGTCATCCTAGCATTTTTTTTTGGATGAAAATCAACCAGGAAAATGAAAATCACTGTTGTGCTGAATTCAATTAAATGTTAGTTTGGATTTGCTTAAATTTGTGGGAAGTATCACTAAGCCTATTTGGATTCATTTTGTGAAAAGATTCATTTGTCTATGGACATTATCTTAATCTTTTGAGGTAAGAGAAAATTCTTGATATAATATCAAAATCAGATTAAGATGTATTCATTTATTTATTTGTTTTTATTCAACAATTTAAACTTTTAAAAAAGATAATTATTAATTTAATCTTATAACTTTTACGACTAAGAGGTCTAGAGTTTAATTTTTAGGATGGTTCCTGACAATATATACCGGGATTTGATGAACCCGAGCAGCACCGAAAGACAAAGTACTGTTTTGGTTTCTATTTGTTTCCTTCACTATTGAATAAATTTTTGTTTTCTTTCTACATCAGAGAAGTGTAAGAACAAATCCCATTGCTTGATAATGTGATTATGAATTACGATGCAAATGAAATGCTCAACAGATAGCTCAAGCCGATATACATGAGCAAGGACATCGCATGAAGCTGATCTATGTCACAGAATATGCTTTTCCTAAATTATCTTACAATAAAGTAATTCAACCATTTTCGAACCGAGGATGACTTTCCTGTCTTGTCTTTGCCTCTGGTGTTCTTGAAAGGAATAGTTCATATCAGTGATGATTTTCAATGAATGGTATACGAGGCTCCACCTTCGAAGGTGGATGTAGAAAACTGCTTATTTATCTTGTTCCCATATGGGGGTACAATCACTTTTTCAGTTGGGGCTGCTGGGTTGTACAGCTGTGATTTTCTTGGCTTCCACTGTGCTAGCAGCAGGTGCACTCATCACAAGCATTGAAGTTGTTACACTGCTACATGATTCAATTAGTGTTTGCAAGATTCTCTCCCTTGTCAAAATTCACAGTTCTTTTTTAAGTTCAAAATATCTGGTCAGTCAATTGTATGATCTTCAAATGCTTGTGACATGAGATCTTAAGGCAGTGTTTGTGAGGATGGCAATTAATGAAGTGGAATGGAGTCAGACAGCAACTTTGTACAAAATACTAGTGTGTGTTTGGTAGTTTGATAAGAGGGAATGACAAAGCCAAGGGAGAGGCTTGAAGACACTTCATTGCCATTAATTAGCAAGAATTGTAGTCCCCAAATTGGAGGGCGTGGGAAGGACAACTAGAAAATTTTCTCGAAATAAAAACCAGACTCTATCATTATTGTTATAGTTAGCATAGCAGGGATAAGATTGGAAAAGAAAAATGAAGTATCTTTCCATTTACTTGCTAAACAAGAGAAGAATTTTCCTCCCCTTATCCATCAAACTCCCAGCATACATATATCATTCTATTCCCTCCTTTTCGACTCTATTCCATTCCATTATTAACCATTCCAGCCCCAGGCCATCCCCCCAAAAAAAGAAAAAGGTCGATCAAACAATCACAAATAAATCTCCCAAACAGGCCCTTAATGTCATAGATATCTTTGCATCTAACATCTAAAAACTGCACACAGAGAAGAGTGATAGGGGCTCAATATTAGACTCAACAAAAAATGTGACGATATATGAGAAATTTATGAGAATTTCATCCAGTCAATGCCGCAGTTTTCCTTGATTAAGGTATAACGGCTAAACGGGTTCCCATTTTCCCTGAATCCCAAGCTTGATGAATTTCAAGTACAAGCTATTTTCTGTCTTATCAATTTTATTGTGCACACTTGCTTTTGAAAAAAGAAAAGAAAATACTACTAGTTTGCAGCACAAGAAGAGGAAGTGTGCTATACTGCTATCAGTTATGGCTACAGCCATAGCATCATCTCAATTTTTAGGACCGATGTCCTTCAGGGAACAGATCTGCTCTTCTCCCATTGCAGACATGACAGAAACCACAAGATCTTTTCCTTCAGCAAATCCATCTTTAATCTAAATATAAAAGCATGCAAGAAATCAATCAACAGAACACAGGGTGCCTAAGCAGCCTAAGACCATGTAAAGCAACTAATAAAGGTTTCAGAAAGATACCTGGGCAAGCAGCGCCTCATCCGTGGGAAGCTTCAGATCATCCTTGGTATTTCCATTATCAGTCAGTAGGCTCACCTAAGAAGAAGCTTGCTCCAATTAATGAAGATAAAAAGATTGCTTTGCTACACTCAGTCTATATTATTATATTATAATAATCTATCTGTTTTTCTTGCTGTTGAAGTGTTTGATTGCGTACTAGCAGTTCAGGTCATAACTTCCCACTAAATTTTTTGGAAATAAATAAAAATAAACCAAGTTGATGTTATATTTAATCAACTTGACAAAAAATAAATATCTGGTTAGAAGTGCAGTCTCAGTCATCTCATACCAAATCAGACGCAAAATTTTCAGTAAAATTCAGGGGATAAAACGCATTCTCTTCCTTTAGGTAGCCATAACCGGAAATATTGACTTTATTCATATAGAGAGCATGCCAACTGCCAGAAGAGTATGCAACCTTCCGCATGGCAGAATCTCATTTTTCATAACATCATATCCTTAGCGAACATATAGAAAGTCTACTAATAGTTTTCTATCTTCATTTTACAAACTACAGCATAATTGGCTTCCATGACACCTCGAGAGTTGGAAGTAAAAAACAACTTACAAAGCCATCTTCAGAGATATCAATCAGCTGATAGTCAGTGCGATTCACATGTGGAACCTGCAGAAATGGCAATAATGATTGACAAAATGCATCACAAGCAAATTCTACATTCATAAATGAATTCAAGCTTGCATTACATCACAGTTGTGGGACGACGGAACAATATCTTCAAGCTTTTTCCCATTGAAAATATCAATCGCAACAAAGTGGCACTTTGCGTGTCCGTGCTTGCCAGTCTTTGATGTAGAAACTTCGACAACCTGTCAAAATGCAAAATCAAGAAACACACGGGCAAAAGAGAAAAAAACAAAAAAAAACAAAAAAACGAGAGGTTTAATTAGCTAAATTCCAAAATACAGTAACAAACAGATAACACAGCAATTCCATTGATGGTTCTTTTTTTTCTCTTGTTTGTTCTTGTCATAGTAAAGAGGATCTCTTGTCCTCCTATTTCTCAGTGTATTCTTATTCTCTTCATCTTAATAAAACTCTTCTTATTTTTTGTTTTTTGGTTGCCCAAGAGGTGTCCGCTACAACAACTAATCCCCTCCAAGGCGACAAGATCACCGAAGTGGTTATGTCTATACCAATAGAGCCTTTTCCATTCACCCCACCAAGAATGGAATCTCTCACCAAATGCTTAAGGAACTCAATCATCTACCAACTATACTGGGTTATATATACATATAACAAATAGCACAGCAAAACTAAAGATCCATCCTAATTATATTATCAAGAATCTAAAAATCTAGCACCACATCAGAGAAACCACAACAGAATCAGCAACTCTTTTGCTACACTGAGATCAACGCAATGGCAACTAAATGCAAATCGCTGATTAGCCAACTGTAATGGTAAAATACACAACAATATACATAGAAGAATACCTGTATTTTACACACATCAAAATGGAATCACACCATAAAACAAACTACAACGAATTCAATCTCACGCTCCGATTTCGCTGGTTGAAATGTTACCAACTAATACAACAGTTACGAAATAAAAAAATAAAAAAATAAACTACGTAAATCCTAAGCAAAACAATAACCAGCATTCACATCAATTCATCTTAAGTAAAACAGCGAATTCGTAATCGGAAACATAAAAAAAACGAAGGATCGCATCAAACAAAAAAAAGAAGAAGAAAAAGACGTTGAAATTGGGAACCTAACGAACCTTGCAGGGCCTGGATTTGATGACGATGTAGCCATTCTTACGAATGGTACCAGCTTGCTGAGGGTAGGTCTTCGAAGCACCTGCGTCGGCAACAGCGTCGAAGTGGTGCTCTTCGTCTGACATGATTCGATGCTTTTTCTTCTCTCTCTCTCTCTCTCTCTCTCTCTTCGCACAGCAAAACGAAGAAGAAATCGAAGACGAAGAAGGAGAGTAACTCGGTGCAGTGGTTCTTCTACTTTTATTCCAATTTTGACCTACTTCAGATCCAATCCAGGCCGTTCATCTCATCCACGAACTCAACCGCATTGTTATTTTTTTATTATTACAATGTATAGATGATTAATTTATTTGGAGTCATGCTTCACGTACACCATACATACACCTCATATTTATATACATAAAGTTTGTGTTTTAACTTATGTAATGTTTGTGCACTTAATTAAGTATAATTGAGAATATCATTTACAAATTTGTAATGTTTGTGCACTCGTGAGAATAAAGTTTGTGCATTATTAATGGTGTATGTATGGATGTATGAAATTGGGTGTACATGTAGCATTTTTGATCTATTTGATGTCTTGTAGTAGGTCTGTTAAATGGGTAAGTCTGGTCCATTTAGCTTAGTCTATTTAATTCGCACACTTTTTTATAATTGGTGGTTAAATTTTATACGTTTGATCAATCTATTTAACATTAGTAAATGAGTTAGTCTAAATTATGTTTATTTTAACACTAAACGAGTTAATTTGACTCGCAGATTAAACTGGTCATGCTAAACAGATTTTTTATTATTCATGAATTGAGTTTTATATATTTGATTCGTTCATTTAAAAATGAGGTGAGTTCGATGGATTCATTTTGATAGCCTTAAGAGTGAGACGATTGACTCAAAAATTTAACGACGCTATACTCAAAATCAAAATTAAGAATCAAACTCCTAATATTTGATTAATGGATGATGAGTCTCTTTTGTATTATTTTTTTTATTGTTGATAAAAATTAATTGTTAAGCGTGTAAATTTATTTATTTAAAGACAACAAATTTATATAATAAAAATAAATTTATTATTAAAAATATTTTTATGTGTATCAAATAGATAGATTTATCGAAAGGAGTGTGAATGATTTATAAGTATATCTGTCTTATAGAGTTTGCAACATATTGTGATCTTTATAAAATGGTCTATTTGAATCTATCTAAATTTTTATGAATAAAATAACATTTAAACTTGATTGATTGAGTTGAGGAAGAAGACAATAACCACGATTGAACATGTAAAATTAAGATTAATTACGAGAAAAATGGATAATCTCAGTAAAAATTGCATACATTAACATGTTAAGTACTCATTTTTATAATTAATTAAAGTAAACAAAATTAATAATAAAGATGTGCATGTAATATTGTGTTAGGTGTAATTTTTGTAAGAGTATCAACTCCCTAAGTACTCCATCTTTTAAATATGTATAATTTTATTTTACTAAATAAAATGGTATGCGTTCCCCCAAATATGCCGAACATCCGCAAGTAGAAGAATCTTTGCTTTCTGTTTCCAAATAAAATGAACACAACGATTGGTATCAGATGCTGAATGAAAGACTAATAATGGCTTCATGGAATTAAATTTTCGCCAGGAAGCATTATTCTTCGATGTGGATAAAAAATAGATCACCTCTAATTTCAACCAAACTATTTCGCCATAATATCAACGTCAACTTTAAACTTTTGTTACTCTATTTATGGCCAAACAAAAAAACATCAACAAAACAAACATAGAAAGTTGACGATAACATATTAAATATTAGGAGTTTATTCTGGTATTTCATGTAATTTAAGAATATTGATCTTATAATGTCTAAAATTTATTTTAGTGTCTCATTAACTCAAATTATTAATTGTTTTGAATTTGTGACTGAATCTTAAACTTTTAAAAACAATGATACTAATACCTTTATAAAACCTTGAATACTAAAAGAAGAATTGTGTCGGGAAATATGAAATTTAAATTTTGATATAAAAAGTTTAGTTTAAAAAATGTGATTCAAATATTGTAAAGAGTTCTTGTAGTGAAACTAATTTTTAGACGAAATAAGATAGTTTTTTTTGTTGTAATTTACATCTATTTTTATTTCTAGTGTTCTGTGTGTGTGTATATATATAAATAAAGCAGAAAAATCTACTGTAAATCACCAAAAACAAATTATTTTCATCCGGTGAAAACAATTGATCTTATAATGGACCCAACCCAAAAAAACAACGAACACGCCCACGCCCATTTTTCTCCTGGACCACAAATTTTATGTTACGCCAAAGTCCATGAAGTCAATGGATCTGTTTGCCAAACAGCAAGTATAGTTTGTTCTTATCTTTTGTTTCTCTTGCAGCACAAGTTAAAAAACATATATTTAAAAAAAAAACTGTAAAAGAACCATGTATATATGTACAAAAATGTAAATATTTATATGCATGATCTATCATCCATCCATGCAGAAGAATAACCTTGCTCAGGAGCATTTGTAAAAATGTTCAGAAAAGGACCACTCAGAAATATTATCATCCCATGTGGTATCTTTTATTGCAAGTCCAGATAAATGTAAAAATAATTTGTGTACACAATTAGTTAAGAACATGGCTTTTGGTAATTGGTGCTTATTTTGTTTTTTTTTCGCTATTAACATATCATTTGACAATCTTTAATAAAATAATTGATTTTCAAAATATTTTATGACTATTAAGAAAACTACTTAAGAGGAGGAGTAAAAGAGAGAATTAACAAGTACTAAAACTATTTTTTAATATTAAAACTATCTTGATTTTCTTTTAAAAAAAATCATATCTATCCAATGTCAATTTAGGGATGGCAAAATGGATTTGAGTCACAGGAGTGATGTGAACACGACGCAATTTTTTGTAGGAAAAATATAAATTTTGAACTCGTTTAAATTTTTTAGTCTACGCTAACTGACTTGTTTAACTTAAAGCTGACATGGGCTGAAACGGGAGCAGGGAAGGTTGGCTCACGAGTTGAAATTAAATTAAGAAAATAATAATGATAATGATAATAATAATAATGATAATGATAATAATAATAATAATAATAAAATGGGCAAACAAAATCATAAAATTATGTTGATTTATTTTGATTTTGTGGACATGAGTTTCTTATGAACATGAAAGTTCTTTTATTTTATTATAGGTGTGTATTTTTTTCTTTAGTGTAGTGTATGTATTTTTTTTTTTTAAATTATGTAGTTAAATTTATTTATTTATTTTTATTTCAACTTACGGGTCAGCCCATTAACTGACGGATTAAATAAAATATGAGAGAAACATAAAATTTTGAGCTGCACAAGTCATGCTAATGCCATATTTTGTTGGTAACTTTAAATCGGTTATGAATGAAAAGATTTTCACTGGTAAAAAGGGTGGGTGCTGCTGGCCAACCAAGCCATCATCCTCTCTGTTGCTATGCATGTAGTGTAGGCATCTCATGGTGGTGGCTAATATGGTCTTTGGCATCTTTTGGACTAGTTAAAATATGGTATCTCTATAAATAAAAAATATTTTCTTGATATTGCAAAAAAGGCCTTTACAAGTACGGACCACCCTCTCTTGGTACGAACCGCCACCACCATTCCATTATTGGCCCTTGAAAGCTCCACTACCACTGCCGTCGAATCTGTCGGATCAAGCTCTTTAACCATCACTGCCCTATTCTCTCATTGAAACTCTCTATTTCTGTTACCGTGACTCTTTGTTTCTCTAAGCAATGTCGACTTCTCTTCTACCTAATTGAGAGGGTCGACGCCTGAATCTGCTCCACGATCTAATGTGGTGATGCTTCCATAAAACAATCTTGAGGCTTCTATAACTTTCTTTCTAAAGAGCTCGTGGTTTTACTCTCTCTACTCTAATCTTGGAGATATGAATAGGGCATATTGATTCATCTAAATAGACATTGTTAGCAGCTGACAGTTGAAGGACGGTGGAGGGATGTTGGGAGAGAGGGTTGTAAGGACACCATTTCCAAATTACAATTAATTACGCTTATGGTTATTAACTTATGATTTGAATTCTAAGAAGAAAAAGGATAAAGTGGTGGTGGGTTGGATCTAGTAGGTTGGGTGAGGGGAAAGGAAGGTTAAGAATATAAAAAAGGATTGCAGTGATAGTGGCGGTGGCACCAGCGGGTTGGCGGTGGCCTGGCAGTGGCGGCACCGGTGGTTGTAATTGGGGGAGGTGGCTGAAGGAGGGAAGGGTAAGTGGTTAAAGACACAAAGAACAATAAGAGTCTTTTGCAATAATAAAATAATTTTGTTATTTGCAGAGATATCCTACCCCATGTGATCCTAAAGTCACAAGTGACCATGTTAGTCACCACCGACATCATGTCATTCATAATCCTATTAATGCACTACTTTTTTATGAACTCGGCGTGTCTATACTGATACTAATAATGACTAATTCTCTCATAATAACTAAACTCACAACGTGATAAATTATTAATCACAACATATTTATCCATTTTCATAGATTAGAATCGAATCCTCAACCACATGATTAAGGAATAAGGTGAACTATTATCTCACCAACACCTCACATCACAGTTACAGCTGCGCTACTTGGCTAAGGTTAATTTAACAGACTTCTTAGAAGAATTGCTGTGTTAGGCTAAACTCATTCCAATTCCAACATTATCATATATCACCATGCTTCTCTTTCTTTCATTTTTTTTTCCTGCACTTTTTCTTTAAACATCAATCTCTTGACATTTGAAGCCTAAGGAGGCTACATATATAAATTTTAGTGTCATCACATGTGACACATCTATATATAAACAATCCCAAGGATATTGACCTAAGAAAAAGAAAATGGATAAATATTACACTGTACTATATATACTAATACAAATGAATATCAAAATTATACTGTATGCTACTTATGTAAAAGAAAAATCCAAATTGCAGAAATTTAAACAATGAGATTGCAATAGGATAACCCTTCGACAAAGAATGAGTGCAGTTTAATGTTGCAGAAGTGGTCCATCTTAGCACTTGAAAACTTTGGCCATGCCAATGTTCTCCACAGTTCTTGCACTTTCCACAGATCTACTTGTAAAATCAGTAAGTTTTTTTTTTTCTTGAAATATTCATTTGGGAAAGAATGCAGTCCTGGTTGAAACATTTTTAATTATTTTTTGTTCCATTACTTCAAGAAAAACTCCATAAGGCATAATAAGCCTTTGCCATATGACTTTCTCCCAATTTCTCTTGAAGGATACACGCACATGTTCAAGTAGAGATAGATAAAAGCCGCATTCAACTAAACCATTCATCTAGAGTTTCACAAGATTTACAGAACCAATTGCAAAATGAATAACTAAAGTGAAAGAAAGAGTACATGCTGCTGCATTAACAAGTTAGTTCAATGATCGCAAAGTCCTGAGTGTATATTCATCAAAGCTTTCTTCATCTACCATAAGTGATAGGAACAAAATAGAAAAGTGATCAACATCAGAGCAAAAAAAAACAGAAATCCAGAATTCAACTGCTTTACATTTGCTCCATGGATTGGATGCATGGGAAGCTATCGAGTAGGAAAGCAAAATAAATAAAAAATAAATCATACGAGATAAAAATTTAAATTAGACAACCCCAAAATCCCTTGTCACCATGTTCTTCTTCTTCATGTTAGTTACTAGCAATAGGCTCAATGTCCTTCAGAAGTCCAACAATCTGCTGCATTGTCGGCCGCTTGGAGGGCGAGTCGGCGGTGCAAAGGTATCCAATCTTAAGAGCCTCCTCCATCTGTTCATCCAATCCAGTGTCCCTAATCTTTGGATCAATCGCCCTTGAGCATTGGTTCTTCCTCACAAGCCCTCTCACCCAACTCACCAATGTTGCAGCTTCCTTGTCATCAGGGTAATCGTCTCCAACTGGCTTCTTGCCGGTTACCAGCTCAAACAGAACAACACCAAAACAGAACACATCAGATTTCGGCGTTGGCGAGTCGAATTCCGGCTGAGAAAACTCCGGTGGGACATAGCCAGGCGACCCGCGCGCGATCTCCTCATCCAATCCATTCCCAAAGATCTTCGCCAGGCCAAAATCGGATAGCCTTGGCTCCAAGTAATAGTCCAAATAGACACTGCTAGCTTTAACATCTCTGTGGATGATTGGAGGTGAGCATCCATGATGCAGAAATGCCAATGCCCTGGCAGTGCCAAGGGAGATTTTGTGCCGAAACCTCCAAGTTGTTAGCAATCCTTCAGAGCCAGCATTCTGGATTCCATTGTTGTCAGCTTCATCCCATGTATCTGTGCTCCAATCATCTGTGCTTTGCACACCAAGTGGCAAGTCATATAGTAGATTCTGCAGGTTTCCATTCTCCATGTAATCATATATAGCAATCCTTTGATCCCCGGCTACACAATATCCGGTTAAAGGAACAAGGTTTGGATGCTTAATTCGACCGAGAAACTCGAGTTCCCTTGCAGCTTCTTGGTCAGTCAATGTAGAACCAACCACAAGGACTTTAACTGCCACATGAATGCCACCAGGCAGGAAGCCTCTATAGACTGGACCAAACTTTCCTTCTGCCAAAAGCGTGCCGCGGTCGAAATTCGATGTTGCGGATAAGAGGTCTGCAAATGTGATGTTCAACAAAGGCTTCTCAAATATTACCACTGGCACCGATGTTGCTTGCTTGACATCAGCCACCCAGGTTGTTGAATCAGTCTGGAATGAGAAGGGTCCTGAGATGTTCTGTTCCTCTTTGTATGAACTTTGCTTCACTTCCCACATCTTTGTTTTCCTTCTGCAGCCAAATGCAAGAAACAAGAGGCCAGCAAGCATGAAGATCATCGAGAAGGTTAACACCAAAGCCAGCTTCATTCCCTTGTGTCCAGTGGATCTTCTCTTGAAGAAGTGTGGGTCTGCAGCAATTGGACAAGTGTTCACTGATCCAAAGAATGCTGATTGAAGCACATCAGGGTGGAAATCTGAGGCACAAAGGGTCAAGTTGTTGTAAGAGAAGTTGTATCTCTCCATAGAAGGTAGTTTCTCTAACAAAGATGGAGGGACTGATCCACTCAAGTTGTTGTTTGAAAGGTCAAGAACTTTGAGGTGCTCGTTCCTCATCAGCAAAGGGATTCTCCCAGTGAGGTGATTCATAGAAAGATCAAGTGCATTTAGATTACTCAGTTGTGAGATTCCATCAGGGATGTTACCAACAAGGCTGGTTTTGGACAAATTGAGATACTCCAAACCTTGGAGCATTTCAATCTGTGGGAAATTCTGTCTGGTGAATCTATTGTGTGCAAGGTTGAGGTGCTTCAGATTCATCAAGGACTCGTTCAGATTCTGGAGAAACTCCCCACTGAGCTGATTCTCTGACAAATCAAGATAAACCAAGTGAGACCAACTGTAGTTAGAGATGAACTGTACCTGAGAAATGTGGCCTTGGAACTGGTTCCTGCTTAGGTCCACTACCTCCAACTTCTCCTGAAACACGCCCATCACAGAACCTTGAAACAAGTTTCCTGATATGTTGAGGCTCACAATGGACTTCAACCCTGAGATATCTGAGACATGGCCACCAATGTTGTTCCCAGCAAGGTTCAAGTTCCTTAGCTTAGGAAAAGCAGCACCAAAACCATGTGGAAGTGCTCCATCAAGGTGGTTTGATGAGAGATCAATGGAGACTAGTGACTGGCACTGGAGAATCCCTGAAGGAATACTTTTATCAAACATGTTGTGGTCAAGTTTGAGGACCCTAAGGCTCACAAGGGAGCCAAAAGCTTCAGGAATCTCATCACTGAAGTTATTGCTTGACAAATCAATGGTTTCAAGCATGCCAAAGTTGCCAATGTTGTTGGTCAAAGGGCCAGAAATCTGGTTGGAAGAGAGATTAAGGCTCTTGAGAGAGCTCAAGCTCCAGAAATCTGAGGGCAAGGAATTGATTCTGTTGAAGCTGAGATCCAAAGTTTGAAGCTTGCTGAGCTTCCCTATGGTGTTATCAGGGATGAAACCAGAGAGGTTCATGCCAGAAACCATTAACCCAACAACAAGTTCTTTCTTTGAATCACAGAAAACCCCTTGCCATGAACACACAGAAGAAGATGAAAAATTGTAGGCTTGTGAGGATGATTCTAACCCCATCTTCTTCAAGAACTCAGATACATAGAACTCATCAGTGTTTAGTTGCTGAGATGCCAAGTGCTTGAACAAGAGTGCCAGAACCAGAACAGAACCAAACACTCCCAAACCCATCTCAGAAAATTATGCAAAGTTGCAAAAACCCTCTTCAGGAATCCAAAACCAGCATGACCATGTAATTGAATATTGTTCAAAACACAGTAAATAAATCCTGGGTATCAAATCTCAGTTTGGAAGAATAAAAAAACAATCATTTTTTCTTACTGCAAATTCTATGGGCCTAGAAGGACAAAAGCTAAGGACAGAGGTTAAAAATAAGGACACAAGCTAAAGGAAAAAGAAAAAGAAGAAGAAGAAGAAGAAAATAGTGGTGGTGCTTTATAAAGAAACAAGTAGAAATGTTGTGGACTATAATAACAAAAGAATGTGAGGAAGGTTTGGATGGATTTGCAGATCCATGAATACCAACAAAAAGAAAAGAAAAATGTATAAAGAAACAACAGATGCTAGAAGCAAAAAAAAAAAAAAAACAATTGTCTTCGTCTGTGTGGGAAAGATGTGATGCTTTTTACTTTTCTGTCGCAGAAGAAGAACTTTTTGCCTAGATAGAATTTTTATTTTTTTGGTTTGTTTGTTTTTCTTGTTCCACTTTGAAATGAGGCAGAGAGAGAGAAAGTGGAACATGCAAGAAGAGAGTGTGGGAGTGGAGTTTGGTTTTGAGAGGGGGTTTCATAAATGGGATGGAAGTGACGGTTGGTGAATGTTGGGAAATATATCTAAGATTTGTTGGTGGGAATTCAATGATTCTTCTTCATCGAGTTTGTGTGTGTGTGTGTGTGTCAATTATCTCCATCTTTTGGTCCATGGAAAAATAAAAATAGAAAAAAATCAATGTAAGTAATGTTACTTTGCAATTTTGATATAATTAATAATAATTTGTATACTAGGAATAAAAAACAAAAGGAAGCCATTCCCTGCATCATTTTTGCTCCTTTTTGCCATGAAGAGGTATAATATCAAAAAGTCAACAAATAAAAATAAAAATCAATATGTAAGTTATGCTGCTGTGTGTGCATGTGATGTGGTGGGGAGAAATTAACGAAATTGCACTGTTATTTTTGCCCTACATATGTATATACTAAATCTTAAGTTGAAGACAACATGCATTCCATTTTAGAATATGTTTTTGTGCTTATTATAAATCCACCGATGAAAAAACCTAGGCTATGTTAAGGAGTTGAGTTTTAGGGGAGACTTGTCAGGATTATATTTAATTAACGAGTTTTAATCTTTTAGAGGGAAAAATATTTGAAGTATTTTACTTACCATCAAAATCTTTTAAAATCTTCATTTAATAGTTTTTTTAAAATTGAGAGATTTTAATTAATTTTTATTTAAATATACCATTTTATCTTCATTAAAACTTTTAAATACTAATTTTACTATTCAATTAAAGATATTAATTATATTTAGTTATTACGATAAAGGATAAATTATAAAAAAATATTATAAACCACTCATTTTCTTTCTCTTAATTATATATAGTAAAACCTTCTAAACCATCTTATTCAATTATCTTTCATTCTCTCTTAAATCCCCTTGATGCCTTCCCTTCCTTTTCTCTCTAAACTCATGAACATAGCCTAAATTTTGAACTTAAGTCAGGGTGACGTAGAAGCCTAATTAGGTGAGTCAATATACAGCAAAAATAAAGTCAACCTTGAGACCATCACATCCATAAAGATGTGAGATGGATGTATTATGAAACACCCTAGCTAACTGATTACCCATACGTGGCAACACAGCTCTCTAGGTTGTTATCTACTTGGTCAGAATACATAGCCCATCATGTTATTTCAAAAATAATCAGTTAAGAAAATAAGGACCCATTTTAAAATTTTCATTTTTCATCGCATAATTACCAAAATAGAGCCATGCGTTGGAATCAATAATATAACAAAACGTATATCGGTATATGACTAAAGCATCTTTATATATATACAACAAGTGGTCCATAATACAAAGTCACAAAATGTATCTCTAATACATAACCTAGATATCTCATATACAGAAATACTGAAATACATCAGTTGCTACAGTATATCAAAATACAACATCTATCTATCAACCAGCCGCTCATGGCTCAGCTGGTGGCTCTTCTTCAACATCCTCAAAATATGAGTCGTCTTCTCCTGTACCTGAAGTCATAAACAGTGGGGAATGAGAACGGTAGGTTCTCAGTGGAAATAACTCTAGTTCCTGAGTCGTTTAACAAATTATGTCGGACTTCAGGCCGCTCAGAGATCTCTAAGTGAACATGCAGACTATAACCTACCATTTTATTATCTGGCCTATCTGAACGGCTTTACATACATCATTAGGTGATCTGGGAACTATTCTTGTTTACTACGTTCTCGTGCTCATTAACAGTTCGTAAGAAATCCGTCTTGAGCAGGCTCTTGACGGTACGACATAACAGCGTATATTCAACATAATACATTACATAATAATATACATTTAGCTTAACAGCAACATTACAGCATATAGTAGTATTCAACAGCATATGTCAGCATATAATAACTTATAACATCATATGGCAGCATGTACAGCATTTATCAGCACATAACAACATTTACAACATTTATCAGCATATAACAGCATTTAATGTTTTGAATCTGCATCGCCACATAACCTGTTTGAAATACTGTTATTCACCCTCAGAATGACATCCTCTATGGACATCACTATGATGGAATAACCTCACACCTCCAGTGTAGGCCGACACTGTCCTGACCTCACTGCGGTGGGCTTCCACCTGCCGTGTGCCCCCTCGGGACCCCTCGACAGTGGGCTGGGATGGTACCTCCCCACCTAAGCTTGCCCCCTTTCGACAATGCAAAGGCGTGGTACCCGCACACCTCCAGGTATGCCATATAGACACCACCTGTGGCGGGCTTCCACATTCAGGATGCCTAGACCTCCTGAAGTGGGATCATAGCGGCTCACGTGATCACGGCCTTTTAGCATGGCATATAGCCAGCTTTCAGCATGGGGCATTTAGCCATTTCTTTTTCAGCATATGGGCATTGGCCCTTGTTCAGCATTGGCCATTGGGCCTATTCAGCATATCTCAGCATATCTGTACCTGCAGCATGGCATACTTTTTCCCTATGGTTCATTTCAGTATCTTATTTATCTCATAGTTCATTACAGTGTTTTTAATCTAGGTGAGTCATACAAGCATGATAAGGCATAATTATCAGCATAAATTCAGATCATGTTCATATTCAATGCATTTCATCATCATACCGCATAAAAGTTCACATACTTCAATCATCACTCATACACATAGCATTCAAGACTGGTTAGGAGCCTCAAGAGGGTGCCATCGGCCTTTATCAGCTTCAGACCGCTCAGCGGATTTCTTGATCGCTCAGCGGTTTAAGCTTAATCGCTCAGCGGTTAGGGTTGTATCGCTCAGCGGTGATAGCTTCACCGCTCAGCGGCACTAACTCCATCGCTCAGCGGCCTTACTTTCTCGACCTTTCTTCCACCGACTTCCACCGCCTTACTTTTAAAAATATCTTTTTACTTTCCACATCAGCCCAGCGTCGCTCAGCGGTGCCTGAGGGCCGCTCAGCGATGCTTTGGCGAGAATGAAAAACCTAATTTCCTTTCTTCTTTCACCTTGCTCCATAATCTCCCATGGCACCTGCTTGAGTTCCATACCTGATTCAAGTACAATAATCCTATCTAATCCAGGTCACAAGACCCTTCAGAATTGTCTCCCTAAGTCCTAGCATCATTTCTAACATATATGCACATGTTCTCACATAATCATCAAACACAAGCATAATCACATAAACAACATCCACCATCAAAGGGGTGAGAAACTAGAGTTACCCACCTCTTCACAAACTTGTTGTTGCTAGGAGACAAGAGAACCAAGCCTTGCTTGCTTACTTGGAAGCTCCTTGACCTAAAAACACCATTTTAACCTAATTAGCACAACCATGGATTATGGTAGCACAACTCCTTACCATATCATGAAAACTCACCCATAACTCTTCCTAGCCTTCCTTAGATGCTTAGGAATGAATTATGGTGATGGAAATATAAACTTGAAGCTTACTTGAAGCTCCTAAGTTAAAAGAACATAAAACCCTAGATTATGGAGATTTAGGGTTAGAACCTTGAATCTTTGGATTTCTCTTGAAGAAATTCCCTAACCTTGATGCTAACTTGTTTCCTTGAGTGTCTTGAAGAGAATTTAAGATGATGAAAACAAAGAATGATGATTAAACTTTGGATGGAGCTTTATGTGACTCTTTGGAGAACTTAGGTTTTTGGGAGCTTTTGGAGAAGAAATGGACTTTGGTGTTTTGGAATGTGTATACTCGGTTTTGGGGGGCTGGCCGTGTAGTTTTAGTGGCCTTGGGCCATATTTACTTTCCAATTTTGCCCTTAGTCTATTTAGGTTATGTCCATTTAGTAATTCTTTATGTACGGAAGTCCTAAAATATTCCGGACATACCGTTATGCTCTAAAAATTCCCCTCATCAATTCTAAAATGTTACTTGACATATTCTTGATTTATTTTCACATTAATATATGTTACAGACTCCTATTGAATCACAGTTAATTTCCAATACTGCATAATTTCAATCCGGACGTCGCCGAACGTCACCAAATCGCAGAATAACTATTTTTAACTAATCTTCCAGAAATAAAATCGATACTAGAATTTATTCCATTTTATCTCACATTTCTCCTCATTTTATCTTTTTAATTCTTTTCTAGATAATGTCTTAAAGAACGAGAAAAGTCGGGTTGTTACATATTACGGTGGAACTCATTATAAATCTTATACTTTTGTGAGTGTAATTGTCTATTTTAAAAATTTGATATGTAAATTTATATGTTACTATGTGCATGTGATGTGACATGACAAAGATTAACAAAATTACACTATTATTATTTTCCCTCATTCAATGATAATGACACAAAAAAATGTCTTTTTCATCTCATTATTTTCATATTTTTTTATCTCAAAACAAAAACTAAACCCTACCTTAATATAGTTCCATACACTAGCAACCTCTCTGAACATCTTAGATTCTTAAGTCTTACCTATATATTGAGGCCAATCAAGCTACTATCTTAAAGTCCCAAAAATAGAAGAAAAAAAATAACATCTGTATTATAAAAAATCAATTTCATTTCAATGGATTAGCTGGATGTTTTGGTAGAGAAAGTGTAATTTATTGACTTTGAAAATTGAAACAGAGAAAAAATGAAAAAGAAAAGGTTCCCTTCTCACCTCTTTTCCAAAGTCAGTCATTTTCCCCGCACCTTAATTTATGCTCACAAGGTAGCAAATTATATAATGCTGGCCACTCTCAATGTGTAAAATGCTTTTTCTTAGGGACAATTTCAGTCACCAAGAATCTACTATGTGGCCCCTCTTAGTTGCAGAGCAAGGTGGACCATTCTTGATTTGAGAACTTGAAATAGATAACTGTAAACAATATATAGGCTTGGTGTTTTGAGACCTCTAGGCGACTTTGTCTTATCATGTGTGAAGATATATATCTCTCCAAAACGACCAATATTGCCCATAACTTTGTGCAGTTTCATGTTGGTGACATGTTCCTAAACCCTAGCTAGCTAGTTGCATCCAATCACTTTCTTTCTTCCCACTAACTAATGTTTATTGTTAAATCAGGTTTTGTTTACAAGTGTTGTTATATTCACTTAATATAACCGGTTTAAAAATCTTTTTAATTCAAAATTTCATTCAAAATAACACGAATTGTAATTCACAAAATATCTAAAGATTAGTTATAATAGATGTGCGAGGTAGATTGAAAATATTTTTAATTTAAAATTTCATTCATAATGATATGAATTGTTACATAAAATTTAACCCAAAGATTATTAACAAATGTGAGTAAAATTTTAAATTAAGAGATGCCACTTAGTACAATATAAAATCTCTCTAAGTCTTTTTTTGGATGAACTAAAGGAATTTATTACTAGCAACACTTAATAATATCTTTATAATAATTGAGTTCAATCACACTATATGATTAAAGGATGAGATGAGTTACCGCGATACCTCACTCATGATTTCTCTTTTTGAGTCTAATGCCTAGGGATCATGACTAGCATTATTCTTTCCTTTTTCTTTTTTCTTTTTCTAAAATATTGATTATATTCTGTTCTACTTCTGCCAATCTAATTGTGTGACCCACAATCTCTTCCTTCTTTAACATTTCATAGAATCTTTCATCGAAGAAATTTTTAGCACATGAGACATTGAAAGGCTGAGCTTGACTTCATATTCCCTTTATTTATTTGTTTGTTTACAAAGACAAAATCTTCATCCACAAGGAAAATAGTAGTATTTGGCAATTTGCACATGGCAAGTTGGCATGTATATCCTCTCATGAAACATGCATGCGCAGAAGCATATTGCAGGTAGGTTTAAAACAAAACTAACCTCCAATTGCAAATTGGGTCCAAAAGCATAAATATTTTTTTATATTATATAATTATAGTTTATAAGCATAAATATATAATTTGACTCTCTTATGTGTGATTGTGTAAGAGAGAGAGAGAGAAGAGAGCGCACTAACAAACACAAGTGGAGAGGATGAAAAAATAAGGGAGCTAGGTTAGTAGTGTCAGTGTCTAATGATTCGCATTGATTGAGGGATGAGGGGGGTTTTAATGAGTTAACATGAAACTAATCAATTGACATAATTGCTATGAATAATCATAACTGCCCCACTAATGGGGACACGTGTATTATTACTAGTATCCATTCTTTTCTTAATCATGCTTCCATACTTATACTTCAAACCACGTCAAATAAAGTACTAGTATTTGTTCCCGTACTATAGAGAGGGGCCATTTTATGGACTCCTCATGTCCATTATCATATACTCCTCCTTTACCAATTTTATTATTTATCATTTGAATAAATTAAAAAAACATTAAATATTTTTTTTACAAGTTTATTTTTATTATCTTTCATACTCCAAATAATACTTAATTACTTAAGGTTAATTTTGTCTACACAGATTATATTTTCTCTATCTCAGTGCTTATTAAATGATTTCTTAAACTGTGTGTTTTTATCAAAAATGACAACAAAAAGTGGACGGAGAGAGTAATATTAATATGAAGAGCACTAATACATGTCTATGTAAATAATATTATAGTCATGATCAAGAGCTTGTAACTCAAGTGACACCTCTCTTAATTTCAATGTTAAGAGATAATTTAAAAGAGTTGTTTTAACTCTTATTAGGAACATGTGATGTGTTTAAACCAAAAATAATTCTATAAAAAAATAATATTATGGTCATGTCACACCCAATCTAGCTCCTAAATTGCCATTAATCATAAGCAAGTCCAGGAAGGCTTTCATGGACAGCCCCATAAAAAAACAAATATTATATATATAAAAAAAATGGTTTCATTGATAGCGTTTCTTATGTAACAAGCATATGCACGTACTAATAAATATTTGTTTAACATATGCTGATAAAAAATAATATCCAAGATTTGATTTAGGTTTTTTTTTTTAATTTTGGTTTAAACATATAAAAAGTTACATGGTTCTCTGCAATTATGGATCAAATGAGTTTATTTTGTTCATATATCACTACTGACATAACACTTTGTTAACTACACTAACAATTAATAGAATCTGACAAATGACAGATATTAAAATTACGTAATTTTTGATATATTTAAACCGTAATTTAAAAAAAAATTAAGGACTTAAACCGAACTTCATTTAAACATGTCTCCTTTTACTTTTTAATTATTACTATAGATTATTTTAAATCAATACTAAATACAACTTTACTTGCTATAACAGATAATAATTTGCTTGATAGTTGATATACTTACATGCAGTGCAGTGTGTTTGTCTGCCATTTTATAATTTCATTCATTTCATGTATCAGGGAGTTTTCTCCAAGAGATTTGTGGAAATCTTTTCATAAAGATATAGTTAATCTTCTTTGCAAGCCATCAATCATATCATACACACAAGCCATACAACATTAATATGTATGGAGTATATAAGAAGGTTCTACTACTTGAGAGCAAAGCCATTTTACCCAGCAAGCACTTCCACACTGTACTATCCTCAAACATCATCATGCCACACATACAACATTAGTATTCAGCAGTACATCCCACAAACTGCAAAGCGTAAAAAATAGAGAAAACTAAAGCAATCTATGCGAGCAAAATTATGAGAGAAATCAAAAGGAGCCAACAATTCATAAAACTTAATTAAAAAATAGTTTAATTGTTATGTAGGATAAATAGTTGTTATTCAATTAGATTTTTATACAATAAATATGTTTTATATATTTTTTTCAAAGGTAAAATTCACATCCATCACATTCCCAAAAATAGTCTCAATTTGACATTTTACTTTCTTAGTTTTGAATTTTTTAAGCATGTCTCACAGTTATACTTCAATGAGAACCTACGAAAAATCCTCGTGCTCGAGAGTCATATTTTCATGCCATCTTTGCAGATTTAGGATGTAATTTTTAAAGGACCAAGGATTACCTTTTTTGGTTCTGAATGCATCCAAGTCCTTGTCGAAATATAATTGAAACATGTTGTCACTGAGGTTGACAAACACGAAAGTCTTCTGGATGACCCCAAACACCACCCATCACTATTTCCATTAACCTGGGTTGAAACCACAATCCACTAAAACACATCTGATTAGACTATTGGCACATTTAACAAAACCCTCATGACTGCATCCTCTTCGAGAACAAGACAAGAAGTCTATGTGATTTCCTACGCTTCAGTGGGGTTATGTGACGTAAATCATCCCGTTATAGGGATTCTATCGCCACCGCCAGGTTGTTGAAAAGAAGATTCATCGTCGCCACCCATAAAACTCTGCCAGAGAGTTTTGGCAGGAGTTGCTGCCACATCAGGAAACACCTTTGTTGTGTCGGGCTTGGTGGGATTCATGGCGTAGAGCAACAACGAAAGGGAGAAGGCACAAGGGGGGGTTGCACACTGGGCGATTGGTGACACATGTAAGTAGCTGGAGGTTGAGCGGCACCGATGGGCTAAGAGACGGTGAGAGAATCCTAGAGACGGCAGGATAAACTCTGCTAGGGTTTTGAGAGGTTTTTTGTGTTAAATATGTTTAAATCTTACACTTATTATTTTAAAAGTCATACATATAAAATAATTTAACTAAATAATGGTATACAAAATTTTTTACAATACTACATAATAACTAATTTTTTATGCAGAAATTCTTATTGAGTATTTGTTATGAAACTTGAAAAAAAAAATACATTTTCGTCACTAAATTATACTCTCCCCTTCTCGAATAACTATCTATCTTTTTATTTTGGTATTTTTACATATAACCGTTCATTTCCTAAATTTATGCTATATTATTTACTTTATTTCTTACCATATCCACGTTAAATAAACTTAGTAAGAAAATAGTATAGATACAAGAAACAATAAAAAATAAAATATTAAATTGGAGTAATTTTATAAAGTATTATGATTTTTATTTATTTTCTTAATATTCATGCATGACTCAAAATGGACCATTAATTAAAAAAAAATGAGGAAGTACTAAATTCGTACATTGTAACCAACAAGAGTTATAGGCATAGTGACAAAAGGGCCACATTCTAAGATAGAGGACTAAGGTTAAAACATTAGAAAAGATAATTATTAAAAGAATATCTTCGTTTGGACACCAAATATTTGACTTAATCAAATACTTATCTCTAGAAAACCTTGGCCATAAAAAACACTTCCTATTCAAGAAAACATATTTAACAAAGATTTAACAAAAAGATACACAACCCAGGGTTACTAAGAAGTGGTTGAGCTCTTAATAAGTAGTATAGGGTAATAAAAATTAGAGAGGACCCAGAATGCACGAGGAAGACCAGGGTCCATTAAGTAGACAGTTGAATTAAAAGCATATGACATTAAATGAGATGGCAGATTGTGTGTTTGTTGTGGCACCAAAATTACGACAAGAACTAAAACTACTGTGCTGCCCTCATACTGAAGGTCAACGTC
This sequence comes from Nissolia schottii, assembly GCA_003254905.1. Lineage (NCBI taxonomy): Eukaryota > Viridiplantae > Streptophyta > Magnoliopsida > Fabales > Fabaceae > Nissolia > Nissolia schottii. The sequence continues at coordinate 875,280 of QANU01093679.1, read as the reverse complement.
CTTGGAGAAGGACATGTGCCATATGAGCCAATTTGTATTAATTTCACCTTCAGATGGCTTTAAATTTTTCAGTACGGTGTATTAATTCCATTTTGTTGGATGTTCTGTGAGTATATCTATCTATTGCCATACAGTTGGATGCTACTACTTAGCTTAAAAAATATCACGGAGGATAACAGAAGAGAAGAGAAATTGGAAAGAGGCTCAATTTTAAATGAACTAACTCCTTGTTAATATTGAGTTTTGTGTCACCAAAGTACTAGTTCTTAAGCGGTACCAATGTATGCAATAAGAGTGGTTACTTACTATATATTTCAAATGAGGGTCAATCAATTCCAACTGATTATTCCAAAAGGAATAGCCAAAGTGGTTCTTATTTGATTATTTTCAAAATTTTCTTGCTCGAGATTTTTCTCTCCTCAAAAATAAAAAATAATTGATGCACTAAAATTTGGTTTTTAATATACATTTTCCCCAACAACAACCTAGTTTAGGTAATCTGGAACACAACTCATGCAAGTTGGCTTTTGAATGTCCTGTCGGCATATACAATACCAACAATAATTTGTCTTGTAACTCTATAAATTAAAATCTACAAAGCTAATTCTCATATTTGTTTTTTTCCTAAATTAGTTTTAGACTGTTTTTAACTTATTTGCTCACAGCTGACCAAAATATAAATATACTAAATGTCAAATACAACTTCAAACACAACAAAGATACAAACGTATTTTGAAATATAGCACCGAATGCCATAGCAAATATAACAATCACGAAAAAAATTTCTGGGCTACGACTCGCAGCTACAACAAATACAATTGGTTTCCATTTCACTAGTACAGGCAGCTAGTAATTAGTCCCAAATAAAAAATGTCCTGAAGAAACATATTCTTAGACACCTCTGCATATCTATACTCATTTAGTATGAGAAATTGTACCAAACTCACTCCACATCCACGATTGGATGAGATCTCATTTGAGTTAGGGTCCAATAAAATCTCATTAAATGGTGATTTAGATGTAAATCAATGCGGTGTCTCACACTAAATAATACATATAACTCAATACCCGTATGATGGGCACAGTTAACAGCCAACAAGGTTCTCATTTTTCACTATGATAAGGATTCCCAACAGGAGAAAATTTAAAATGCTAACCCCCTAATGCTTCATTACCACGAAAATTAAATACCAAGACTAGGCTGCCACAAGAAAAGGCCATTTTAGATAGTGCAGTCCCATGAATTTGACAAGAAGCACAACTCTTCATAACAAACATCACCTTATAGGGGTAGTGTGCACTTTTAAGCCGCTACATTTGTAATCTAATCCTAGATATACAAAAAGAAAAAAAAGACATGTTATATGTAAACAGGATCCTATTTTTCTAGGTCACCTTAAGGTAAATACTTATGGCCACTAAAATGTGAAAGCAGATGAATTTACTTTGAACATATATAAAAACGTATATCATCACAGTAAAAACCCAATCACAGCACATCGATAACCATGCCACTCAGTCATGCAAGAACCAGAGTAGAGATGGAACTGGGAGGATGTAGAACCAGTATTACCAATTAATGGCGTTATGGCAAAAAGCCGCTATAGTGCCAAATTAACAATGTAAAATAGCATAACAGCCAGCTCCTAACCTGGTCCGCTATTCGGCTATTTGACAACACTGTAGAGCACATTTTATTTGTCATGCCAGACAAGAACTAGCTAGGAAAGAAATATCAGCAGAAACTTACACTGAGCTTTCACATTATTAGTGGGAATACATTACTTTCCTGTCCGTCCTGAGTGATTTAATGATGCCAAGCATTCAAGATCTGAGTCCTTTGAAAAAGGTTCAGATACAGGTTTGCTATTTTGCATCAAGCTCTCTGCTAACGAAAGGCAATTTTTTTGCGGAACCAAGGAAACCCTTGATGAATCAACAACATTTAACATATTTTTCTGAGCTTTCAAAAGTCAAACAAGATTCAGCCTACGAGTTTGAAGAGGAAAGTCAATGGAAGGAAGGAGATTGTGCCAAAATGCATAGAAATGTTACTACTTGACTTGATGCTGAAATACAGATTTCAGAGCCGAGTTTTTTGTTTTTACTCATACAAAACAAGAAACACAGAAAACAAAGGAACTCTTCTCTCTAGGAAATTTTAACAAAAACCTAATGTACAGTGAGTTAAAATTGGTTAAAATGGAAATTAAATACAACACAAAAATAGGGCATCCTAGTACCTGGACATATGGTAGTATTCATAAATAAAATAAAATATATATAATAAAAATTAAAAAATAAAAAAAAAGTTAAACAAGACAGTATCACCGTTTATCCATCCAGGCCATTTCAATAGCATAGCATATATTTGATAATCCATCAGACTTTGGGGGTATAAAAGCAGGATTACATACGCAACCTAACTTATGCAAGAATTTGGACATGTCTATAGTTTCTAGAGAATAAATCAAAAAAGTACCCAATGCGAACGTAGCAATAAAAATGGCCAGAATGAACCAGCAAAACCCCCGTGTAGAGAGAGAGTACTTGACATCTCTATGCTAAACAGAAGAAACTTGAACATGAAAAAGTACAATAGAGAGAGAGAGAGAGAGAAATTGAAGGCAGTCAAGTCAAAGAGGAAGTTGTACCGGGCTTGTCCTATTGAACAGAGTAGTAATCCGTTGACAAAAGAAACATTAAGGAAATGATTTGTGCACAGCCTGAAACGTCTGAAAAAACAAGAGGGGAAATAAACTCCAAGCAGCTCGTTCAAAAATCAAGCACAAAACATAAGGATCCACCACAGATTCACAAAAAGAATCAATTACGAAAAGAAATATCTTAATTTAACAACTTAGAGTACAGTACAACAAAGAGAAAGGAACCCATGAATAAAATAATGGAAAATGAAAATGCAAACGACAGTAAGAAGCTATTCCATTATAACATGTTGGACCACAATTCAAAATTATTTTGTTTGGTTGGCCAAGTTTATGCAGCATTGATTCTTTGATTACTAATATTGAGTTCAAATTTTGTAAGTAGAAAAACAAAAAAAAAAAAATACTTGTAGGATGATTTTTACCTCTTAAAAAATGGCATATTAGGTAGAGTCACGGTAATCGAATTTTCGAATTCGATGATTCATTTGAGACTGAAAATAAAATTCTTTACCTTAAATTCTAAACAATAAAATTTTCCTCGTTTAATTTTTTAAACAAGCATCACTTATTGGAACAAAAAAAAACCTATTTATTTTCATCCTACAAGGAATGCAATTTATACGAAACAAAAGATTTTCCTCTTTACTTTCGCATGCTTTTTGAGCAAGTTTTTGACATCACATCACATATCGTGTTACTTGCCCTTTTGTTTTTAATGGTTATGAACAGGCCCTATTGGTTGGATCTGGTCTGAGCTTGGCAAAACATTTTTAGAGATTTGGCCCATAAGCCCATATATAACCAATACCCAAGTTTCCAACCACCCATTACAGACCCAATGATATCTTTGTTCAAAAACAATTAATAGGCCGAATGATAGTTTTCATGACCCAAAAAACAAAAAAGTATGGCTAGCATTATTTAAGCCTCTCTCCAACAAACCTCGCACGCACACCCAATCCCAAAAAACAAAAATTCCAAAAGTTGAATAAGAATATTCACACACGATAAATATGTATCACAATTGAGTAAATCTCCAAATTTGTTCATAAATAATTATATTAATATAAAAAATTGGTCAAATTAATTTATATTAAATAATTAACTTAACAAACTTTCTAACAATTTTAAGGATTAATGTAATAACTTTTATAACTAGATACTTCATTAACCGATATCCGTTTGTTAAGCACTAATATTTGATCCGACTTGATGTGAAATGTTTTTGTCATTTCCTCAAAAAGACAAGTCAAGGAAAAAAAACTATGATTTCTCAAATTCCTTTGAACTGAAGAAAATTTCCAATTACGTAATGTATTTTTTAAGCCTAAACTTTAGAGCCAATTGCCCAATCCGAATCAAGTTTGCAATCCACGACCCTCATGTCAAGCTTTCGGTCCTAATCCTTCTCCCACCATATCAAGAGTTAAAAATGGAAATTAAGATTGCAACCATCACCTTAGCCACCAAACATTGTCAGAGATTAAACTATGTGTGTGGCAATATATGATTTGAAATTATCCTTATCAACTACGAATGTATCGAGTTGGAGACAAGGTCCACCATGCCATGCTTATTCTCTCATTTTTGGCAACGTCGTTGAAAATGAAAGACAAAAGAGATGCTATTGTGATAAAGACCAAACCCATTGGAAAAATCCACTGAGCAAGTGTTTTAGTGAAGTTAAAACTCATTGGTTATTATTTTTATTTTTATTTTTATTTTTGAATTGGAAGTTTGTTCGGCAAAAATCATAGTTTACAAACTGCAATAGACACGATAGCTTTTGACGTAAGATTATTGGTTGTATGTAGGCATGACAATTTTACTTGCACCCACAAATATTCGTGAGTAATACCCGCGATGGGTGGATATGGGAAAAATGTTTTTCCCCTGCAAGTAATGAGGATGGACTTTTTCAATACCCGTTTATCAAATGGAATATGGATGGAGTTACTTTCCCGTATTTGCAGGTATCCGATACGTGAAATATTTAAACTTAATTAACCTATATAAATACATTTATTTTGATACTTAGTGTTCATCTCAAAATTATAATGCATTACAAATCACATTTTATATTGTTATTATTAATTTGTTTTCCTATCTTGACAATATGTGAGTTTTATCATGAACTAAAGATTAGAACTCATGAGTTTGTGCAGATGTTAGATTGACAAAATCCTTGACTAAGTTATTTGATCTTTTTTGATTGTGTTTTGATAGTTTTGATTGTATTAGGCAAATTACTAAAACCTAAATTAGAGTTTGCTATAGTTTATTTTTCATTATTAATTTTTAAAAATTTTAACCATGTATTGGATCCAATTATTCATGGAAAAATTATTGATGGGTGCTCGAATGGGTATGAGGCGGAGAAATGAACAAATTTTTATTTATAGAACATTCATTTTAAGTAGTGTGTCCATTTTCAATTTTTTTTCCTTTAAAAGAATCGAACGACAATGTTAAAAGATATGTCAATTGAGTTACTACTTTCAAATGGTCATTGGTTACTTCTAGTAGTATTGTTTTGTTTAGTAAAACATAAAATAGGAATTGGAACGTATTGACTATTCTTTGAATTGAATAAAAGGCTTTAAGGAAGCAAATTTTGCCGTCTCGGACCCGCTGCTCTTAGTTGCTGTGGTGGGGACAGGTGATGTTGCGATATGGCACAAGGTGATGAGTAAATCAAGGCATAAATAAATACTAAATAAATCAATAAAAAGGAGAAAATTGTGTCAAAATTTCATAAGTTCAAGTTCGAATGGGGTGACTTTGGTACTTATCTTGACATCTTATAAGACAAATTAAAAAATTAATATCCACTTGATAAATGCTAGCTCATGTTTATCTAGTGAGAATTAAAAATAATCGTTAAGTATATGCAATTTGGTGTGCACTTTTTTTTTCATAATAACTTATTTATTAATTTATTACTAAAAATTGGCACTTCAAATGTCACATAGACGATAGTGCGATTTCCCCTACCTTCATTAGTAACATGAGAAAGGATTTTTTTTTTTTAAATTAGGTTTCGAAAAACTCATAATTGAAATGAACTAAAGACTGGGACATACATGTTACGTGTGAACAATTATTGACATGATTACAATTAGTTACAAAATTTCAATGAGTAAACAAAACAAGCTGCTCATAAAATCTCAAATTACTTGTCCCTCACTACCTTTGGTCTTAATTTGAGTAAAACACTTTGTAGGAGAAATACTTGCATGATACTACTAAATTACATTTAATAAACTATCAGATTTGACATGATAATAGTTCACTCTGCCATTTAGAGTTATTAGAACAACTCAATTTTTTATTTTTTATTTTAAATTTTCAAAAGTCATTACCTTTTTTCAACTTAATAATACAATTTATTATTTTTTAAAATATTAATTTTATTACTTATTAAAAAATTAAAATATCTAACTCCTCCAAAAAGAAAATTCTTAAAATATTTAAAACAAAATTTTCTTTGGTTGAGTTTTTAAATATAAAATAATGTATTCTTAAATTTGTGTTGGTTTTAAAAAAGAAATTATGATAAATTTCTTTGGTTAAGTTTTTAAATATAAAATAATGTATTCTTAAATTTGTGTTGGTTTTAAAAAAGAAATTATGATAAATTTCTTTTAATTTATGTATTTTTAATTATGTAATATAAATTCGATTCTCACCCATAAAAATAAAAAAAAATATATTTTATAACAAGGCATGGCAAAAAATTAATAGTCGATGTGATTCTTGAATTATGCATTAAGTAGCAATATAAATATTTCTCTTTTTAAAAAGTCTCGTTGTAACGCGCTTTCTTGACTCTAAGACCGCGCTGGGAAGTTGACTTCTTACGAATGACATAGAGCGGCTAAGCATATGCACCAAAGCACTTTCAATTTTCGAAAGGAAAAAATAAATAAATAAGCAATTTCAAACAGGAGTACCTTGTTCCCTCAAAATCATGGTTTGATGCGATGTAAAGAACACAACCAAAAACAGTGTCCGGTAGAATGGAACCCATCAGAGATTACATATACAAGTGCTTGCAAATCTTTACTTACACAGTTATTTTTTTTTAATTATATAATGGCTTTTTTTTTTGGTGCGTTTGCTTATACGAAGACACTGTACTTTCTTATATTTAAAAATAATGTGATTTAATCACAAATTTAAATAAAAATAAATTTAAGTTAATATACACGTAATAAAATCTTAAATATTAAGATATTAATACTTAAGCTCCTTAAATAATAAGTATTTATTAAAAAAAATAAAAAATAATAAAATGAACGAATATCAAATGTGACTGAGAGAGTCATTTTATATTCAAAGCATTATTTATTATTATATACATATACATCAAAAGATTAATTTTTTCATTTAGAATTAAGTTTAATCTCTTATTATTGATATCCTTATAACTTATGTCATATATAAATAACATTTGTCATCGCATAACAATAAATTTATAATAAAAAATTCAATTAAAAGAATTCATGTGAAACAACCATGTCCCCACCGATGAAAAGAAAAAATAAATAAAAAACAGAGAGAGACATGAATAGGCGAGTGATGTTTTAGAGAATTATATAAAAGGAGAGAGGGAGAGATCAAACTGAGTCAACCGAGTTTTGAATTCCAACCGCTCCATCCATCACAACATCCAATACCAATTTGATCTTCACCAAATTCCACGATTTGAAAAAACCTCACACTTTCTGAAACCCTCTTACTTTCAATGCCTCTTGTGTTTTCCCACAATTCCATCATTTCATTTCTTCTTCTTCTTCTCCTCTTCTCTCTCCCCTGATCCCTTCACACACGCCATCTTCCCTTCCTTCAATTTCAACCTTTCACAACACATAATCACTCTCCAAAAAACCTTTTTTTTTTTTAATTTCTTCTTTAATTCGATTCATTCAATCTCCAACAGAGTCCTCTGCTATATCCCCTGTTTTTCTTCGCTTTCTCTGCAGAACCCAGAAATACACCCCAATTGAACTCTCGTCAACTTTGAACGTTCTAAACCCCAATCCCCATTTGGGTTTCGCACAAAGTTGAAAGCTTTGGAGGAAAAAAAAACCCAATCAAATCATGGGCATCCAAAAAGACAGGGTGAAGTTCAACGTTGGAGGCAGAGTTTTCGAAACCACTTCCACCACTCTCGCCAATGCAGGGCGCAGCTCCTACTTCGGCGCCATGTTCGACGACGACTGGAACCTCCTGCCCGAAAATCCCTCCTCCTCCGACGGCGGCGACGGCCACCACTTCATCGACCGGAACCCCGATTGCTTCGCCGTCCTCCTCGATCTCCTCCGAACCGGCGAATTCCACGCCCCGCCGAACATCCCCGAGAAGCTATTATACCGGGAGGCTCTGTTCTACGGTCTCCTCGACCACGTCCGCTCCGCCAGGTGGGGCCAATTCGACGGCAACCGGCTCCGCCTCTCGACCTCCGTGCAGGGCAATGCTCCCGGCGACGGAACCGCCATCCGGGCAGGCCCGGATGGCGGATGCTGCGTCGCTCACGGCAGCATGGTCCATGTCTATGACTGGATGTTGGATGAACACCCTCCTTTGAACCTTGACTACCAGAGAGTCAACGATGTTGGCTGGGTTGACTCTGACAACATAGTCATTGGAGTCAGCGAGAGGCTCGGCCGCGGCGACGGCGGGATGGGGCTGTTCAGCTCTCGCAGTGGGGAATTGAGGTACAAGTTCCAAGTTTGCCATGAGAATCAGGTTAAGAGCTACACTGCTGGTGCATTGAGCTTCAGTTCTGATCACAAGATATTCTCAAGTTGCAAGGGAAGGAGCAATGAGTATGGTGTTGGTGTGTGGGACCAGGTCACTGGGAAGCAAGTTGATTTCTTCTATGAGCCACTTGGTTGGTCCCTTGGTGATGCTGATAGGCTTCAATGGTTGGAAGGTTGTAACTGTTTGTTAGTTGCAACAATGTTCCCTAGAAAGGACAACTGCTACATTAGTCTACTTGATTTCAGGGAGAAGAAGATGGTTTGGTCTTGGTCTGATATGAGGGGAGCCGTTTTCGCCGACGAGAAACGAGTGAGGGATGCAATAGCAATGGAGGACAATAACTCCATCTGTGTGGTGAATGAGTTTGAGGATTTGGGGTTCATGGATTTGAGGAGTTCTGCTGCAAACAGCATTAGGTGGAGCTCTAGGAGTAGGTTGATGAAGGGGAAGATGCCTGAGGAGCCTTGTTACCCTAAGCTTGCTCTCCATGGAGGGCAGCTTTTCTCATCAATGAATGATTGCATCTCTGTGTTCTGTGGCCCTGAGTGGGTTCTGACTTCAAGGCTCAGGAGAAGCTATGGTGGTTCTATATGTGACTTCTCCATTGGAGGGGATAGGCTCTTTGCACTCCATAGTGAGGAGAATGTGTTTGATATATGGGAGACCCCAACACCACCAACTATACAGTGACTTAATTTTAGTTTATTATTATTTTTCTTAGTTTGATTGATATATAACCAGATTGCTTCTGCATTTTTTTTTCCATATCAGATAGTGCTGAGTGCCTGAATCCGAAGATTGTATACAAGAGATGTAGTGTTTTTGAATTGGGATACATATAGCCATGTAGGCTTATCTTTAGAGAGTAAAGGTGTAATGTAATGTGTTTGAGCATATAATATCAACAGAGATTATACATTGATATCTTGCTTTCCTTTAGCCAACAAATCAGATTTCATACATAACAAGTTCAAAGCAGCCCTCAATTGTTCTCTCTTTTTTTTTTTTTTTTTTCTTTTTGAATGGTCCATAGCTGACCTCTTTTCTTTAGCAGCTATCATGTTAGGGTAAAGGCAGTTAAGTCACTTGCCTTAAAAGCATTGAAGCGGAATAAAGGGAGAAAAATTCCTTCGCGTGAGAGCAGTTGAAAGTTGTAACTGCTGTACCTTATGGACTTTGCTTTGAAACAGAATCACTTTTGCCAAAGGTGGTTGAGGTGGGTTGCTGCTTTGGTTTTAGCTTTACACTTTACTTTCTAAGTTACTACTGCTACATATAAAAAATAAGAGAAGTCTCTACAAATTTTGCTTTTTAGTTTAACTTATTATCTTACTTATTTTATACATATAATTGTCAAGATTTGAATTCATTTTATTAATTTTATTTTTAAATTTTGACAAATTTATGTATGAGGTAAATAAAAAGATAAATTAGACTAAAAAGTATTGCTCGCAAGCATTTCTCAAAAGAAAAAATACTCTCAAATTGGCTACACCAAATCCATCAAATGTAGAACATAAATCCGAAGGTCTCAAGTTGTTAGAAGGCAAACCAGATGAGACTACCTTCTTCCATTTCCAAGTTCTAAGTATTAATTTAATCAGACTCAAGATTAATGATGGGGCTCTTCTCTGGGTCTCTCTCCACAAGAATGAAAGGCTTGTTTTATATGTTTAGAAGATCGTTCCACTTTGAAATTTGCAAAACAATAATAGTTGGATATGGACTTGTCATTAGAGACCATAAAGGAAATAAATACACTTAATATGTCAGAAAACATTGTCAGTAATCTCAAACCACTGCTACATTCCACGTGTTTTTTTATCCGTTAGACAACTGTATATGTAATATTATAATGTCCTTGCAACGTGATCATCTAACAAGAATCTCACTCTTCAGATTAATGTAATAGTAAATATTTACTTTAACCTAATCTGCAACTTAGTTACACTAACATGATTACCATAAAGCTTAAACTTTAAGATAGCTCCAAACAAATTTCTCCAATTATTATATATGATTTGAAAAATGGAACCATCTAACACAAGAAGGGACATGAGGGAGAAAAAAAATGAATGCCATTACCTACCTATTTGACTTGCACAAAGATAAATTTCATGAGAAAGTGCCAAAATTGGACCTAATCAAGCATAATCAGGCATGACTTCCTTCAAGAATGTTATTGGTTGGGATTCTTCAGGGGAAAGTTCATCGAAGGCAACATAGTTTTGCTCTTTATCGTACACATGACACACTGTCATTATTGTCTTCATCAATCGCCAGTTCCAACTAGCCTCATTCAGATACTGTTGATCCAAACACAACATAACAAGATTAAAAAAATAATTAGTAGCAAACAATGCTGTTTTTTTCAATCGATTCTAACCATTGTTGTAGTGGTTTAGGTGGGCATTCATGATGTTGAATGAAAACATAAACTAATTTGTGTAATTTGAATTAACAACTTTCATACCTTTCCCCAATTTTCTTGTAAAGACTTGTGGGCTGCTCTTAAGTTATAGCTTGGAATCCTTGGAGATATGTGGTGTGGAATATGGACATTAATATCATGGCATAGAATCTCGATCCTGTTTCAGAAAAAAAGAAGCCAGAATATAGCAGTCATTTAACAAATCCTATGCTTATCCACTTAATTAGGAAGCTTGCACTTTGAAGATAAAATGCAAAGAGGACACGATAAAACAATACTAAATTCATAAATAGGCAGCAATTCAAGGACCGTAACCGTATCATATGGATAATCAAGTGATTTTATATTTAAAATATCCACCACTTGTGCAATAATAGCAATCTGGGATTACATCCCTATCAAAGCATCAATTATAGAACCGAATGTAATGTATAATGCAATATGAAAGCACTTGTAAAAGTCTCCAACATATCAACTAAAAGAAAAAAATCAACAGTACTCACAGATAAATTCATCCTTGTAAAACATGTTTAACCTTTAATATTCACTTGTTAGTTTAATTCACTTTTAATGTCATTTCTGGACCTTTTTCCAATGTTTTTAACAGAGGCACACGCAATGAGATGAATAAATTGTGCTAAGTTATTCACAGAATCAAAGATCAATAATCATGAGAGAAGCAAGGGGAAAAAGTGCATTCAGCAGTAGGTAATCAGCTATGCAATATACACCACCTCCATGTGTAATTTTACTAGCAAGAAAACATAGAACAACCACCATGCCTTGTCCCACTAGGTGATGTCAGCTACATGGACTAGATAATGTCATAGTCATGAGCCAATTGGCAAGAAAACATAATTAGAATAAAAAAATGCAGAAATAAGGCATTTACCATGAAGGGTAATCACAATGAACAGTTCCATTAAGCTGTGCCTGTGCAGCATTCCAGTCTTCTGAGTATTTGAATGGTATGTGTGGTGCAGTATGATGTACCATGGTGAAAGTACTCATCTGTCATGTGGAGCAAAATAACCTCTCTTAGATACAGGTCTCCTTATTTTAGCACCATACTCATGAACACAATATTAGTTACTTCAAGAAAACTCAAGTGCAACACAACCAATATTGCAAATGAATGACATGCTGATGCTTTAACCATGAAATTGCCCTCAATTTCTTGCAGCATACAATTCTATGCAGCTGAGAGCAGCGAGGTATTGTTTCATTCTACTTCCAGTAAGTCGTGCATTGTAGCTTTTGAGTTAAATGTAAGATTATAAGTTGGCTTTCTATCAGCATTCAAGATCAACACTATGACTAATCAAAACTACTAAAAACATAAAAGCTCAATCCAAGCCTGATTATCCATCTCTGCCCTGTCTAAATAAGTGTGTGTAGTCACCACTACCCACCCCAAACAAAAAAAGAAGAAATAATATAAAATCCAATGGTGATAACCAAAATATCAATTTTTATGAAGGAAGTAAAATTACCCAGAAGTGATAGCCCAACCACGGCATCAACCAGAATTTAATCCATCCCATGATTCCAGTCTTGTAAATAATTAATGGCCACCCAATTGCCATAAAAGCATAAACACAAGCTAAACTTATCTTCACCCTCTTTACTTCATTTGGTCTGAACTTCTTCAAATCAAAGTGCCACATCAACCTATCAGGATGCACGGTTATATCAAGGTTTGGTGTCAACTTAAAGGTAAAATATGAAATTGCGACTACTCAGGTCAATGAAAAATTACAAGCTTTAGTTTAACTTAAGGAATAAATAACTCTTAATGTGCCATACCAGTGAGCTATAGACATCCAAGCTCGAAATGGACCATATCCATATATTATTGCTTTCCGCAAAAGTGGAGATGAATCAAACTCATTTTTCCAAACAGGGTGCCAAGCAGTATCTTCATACAACCTATAGCATCAGAGATAGCTTAGAGTTGAAAGTACAATAAGAAACAGTAAAGCTACTGCTTCAATCTGTTAAGGTGTGGAATGATAAGGAGAGAGTGATCGAGGAGTTTCATATGAGTATTTGCGCGCACATGTACATAAAATATGTTTTAGGATTTGCTCCATAACATGGATTTTAATTCAATATACCGTACAGTGCGTACTGTGCACAGGATACATCTTACCCTAGCATTAGTAGCACCTGACTTTGAGGTACACATGGGACAGAAAGAGAGTCCATATGCACGTTGGAGAAGAAAAATATCATATATAACAGAAAGATGCAATATCCCACTATCAATTTTAAGTAAGCAGAAAAAAATAAAATATTTGTCGAATCAAGTCAAATTTAAGTTTATAACAGAGGATTTGAGGACAAAAATCTATATTTTGCACTCCATATTAAATAGAAATATTAGCCAGTCCCTCTACAGCATAAAGTCTTGATGCTACAGATTATTTACACAATACTCCAGTAAAAACATTAGTGAGAAACACTGCTTACATGTTTGTTTTTGCATGATGCCTGTCATGCTTAAATCGCCATGGCTCATATGGATAGATTAGTGGCAAGAAGGCTAGAGTTCCAATAATGTCTTCAACCAATTTGTTCTTTGAAAACGATTTGTGGGCGCAATCATGGCCTATAACAAAGAACTGTGTGGCAACAAAGGAAATTTGTGTGAAATGAAAATGAATTCTCAAGTGTTTATTGAAGTGATTGTACAATATATATACACAATTGATCTAGCTTGTGACTCAAGCCATTTCCATAACTAACTTAACAGCAATAACTAACTTAAATGGTTGCTGTTGCTGTACAAGGCAAGCTGTAAGCTTGCTTAATCTCTATTAGCAAAACTTAATAAAAACAGCTGGGCAAGATCTTTTAGGGGAAAAGAGTTGCTAAGAGATAGGAGTGAAAATGATATAATATAGCGAGCAAAGAATAAGGAAAACAAGCATATTGAAACTAACCCCAGTTATTGCAGTCCCTGTCCATGCCCAAGCCAAAGGAAGTAGGTACCAGGGTGCTTTGGAAATCATAAAGAGCCCCAGTGCATAGGAAGTGACAGATATCAACACTGACATCCATGCCTTCGTATCATCAATTTCAAAGACCTTTGAGAAAATGTAAAGGAAAAAATATGCATCATGATCATCTATAAGTTATAAATAAAACTTGTAGCCTCAGCACCATAGCAAGAATACAAAATGAAGACAAATACTTGCTGCCAGGGATGGTTAAAGAGAACAAGCATTAGCTTAGAGACTGAAGAGTCTATACTAACATTGACATTTTCAAGTTCTCATAGTATGCAATAAAAATTACAGTCATCATTGATGTTTCATTGTCATCGTTTTCTTTGTTTTAGAGAATAGAATATTAAGAAGTGAACCTTCTTAGGAAGGGAATCTATGATGTCCTTCAAAGTAACATTGCCCGGAAGCGGCTCTCCGATTTGCTTAAAACCATAGCTTTCCGCTAGTTGTTTTCTGTACTCAACACTTTCAACTTGAGATGGTTCAACTGGAATTGCCACAGCTTGTATGACAGGAACTTTCTTTCTGGGGATAAAATTTATTTGATGCCCGAACCCTTTCTGGATAAGCCTGCTGCCCTTTAAATTAAATATTCCTGCAACAAAACAATGATCAATTATTCAAAAGCCACCATACCTTTCAATTTCATGCCCACAAAGAGTTAGCTTACTCCATATTCACCATGCAGCAGTATTTGAGGCATATACACAAAAAATACACAAACATGATTAGAAAAAATATCAAGCATTTGTGCATGATAGTGCCCAACTGCCCATTAAGAGTTTGCTTACTCCATATTCACCATGCAGCGCCATTCACCGACTCTGCGCCAGGGTTATCAAAAGGTAGTGCTCGTGATTTAGACACAAAATTCTTGATTCCCAACTTAATGCAGAAAAAACCCATTTGAAAGGACTAAAGTGATCAGTGATGATACCAAGCAATAATTGCAATTTGCAAGTGAACAAAATGCATACTACAACAATGAACTCACAACACCAATTAGAGGGACAAAGAGGTGCATACCTTGTGATTGTGAATAGTTGGCAGCTATGTTCCTTCTCTGAACAGGCTTCTGATGAGAAGAGCCCTGCAACAAACCAAAACCATAAAACAATGGAACAAAACAAACACACCCCAACAAGGAAACAACAACAACAACAACAACAACAACAACAACAACAGCAACAGAAATTTGAAAGCTAACGGCACTACACTACTTCAACACCCTAAGATAAACAAACCCAATAAAGAAAGATTAACAAAGAAAGGGTGAAAAGTGAAGAACCTTGAACAGGATTAAGGAATCTGCAAGCCTGCAAGCCATTGGAAGCTCAAAGGGCAAGCTTGCTTTTTGGAGCTGGATATTGAGAATTGAAAAGAGTGACAGAGGCAGGAAAAAGAGATAACGCTTTTTTGTTTGGCAAATCCAAATGGGTTTTTCGTTTTATAGAGCAAATAATAATATAAAAAAAGGGTCTTTTTCAATTTTCATTTTTCATTCGTTTCCAGTGGTCGTTTGGTGGGGCCCACCAAATGTGGACAGAGTTTGAGATGCCATTGCAGCCGCATGTTGCCGTAAACTACCAAATATACATACCACAATAACCACAGCACTTGAGAGGAGAGTACATTCTTCTTTCTCCGTCCATAAACAGGAAATGAATCTTTTTATGTTAATTTTCTATGTGAATTTTCTTACGCGTGATTTCTCTTTTAAAATGTGAGATCTATACATAATATATAAACTAGATACATAACATAAAAGAACAAAAGGTATGAGATTATGCACATGAAAATGTGATAGGTGAGATTTTGAAAGTGTTTTAAATTTAATTTATGTGTTGTGGTAAAAGTCAAAGTCTCTATAACATATATAAATTTGGTGTATGTAAATGTGTAATGACAATTTGATAGAGATTAATGCATGTAACTCTTTTTGTGTATTTTCTATATATTTGATATAACAATTACAAGGGTGTAATTGGAATAGAGAATAAGATAATCAGATGAGAGAGAGAAAAGAGAGACTTATATCATATTTTTCACATCTTTAGTTAATGCCTTAACCAGAGGTGGGGCTAAACCATTCATTTAAGGGGATCAACACCTTCAACATAATGTTCTTACTCGTTTTCTTATTTTAGTTAATTGAATTAAAAGATAAAAAGTCCATTATTATAAATGATGTTGTAGCATAGAAAAAAAAATTAGTTATTAAAAAAAATGGTTTTTCTAACCGGGCATTAGTTAAAAAAACTTAAATAGTAAGTTTTGAATTGATAAAATATTAAATGTCCTTAAACAAGTTTTGCATTTTTTTGAACAAACTTGTTATTTGTGTTTTCTTAACAAATGTCATGCATTTTTTAACAAAACTCCAAAAACAACTAGTACATAAAATTAAAAATTGACCAAAACCCAAGTCAAAAAGACTGGAGTTTAAAAGAAAAATGACATAAGCCTAAAATTTACACAAAAAAGGGTGTGGCATGACAAAATCTATAGAAGGAGGGGGTTTTTAAGTGGTTAAAAAAAATTTAAGAAAAAAAATTGGGGGGCCATTGTCCCCCTAAGGACCAACAAGGCTCCGCCTCTACCCTTAACCCCTATTTATAATAAGTTAGACTCCACCAATTTGGCTAATTGACTTATTTGGACCATAGCTACTTAGACTCATTACAGTCTCACATTGCTTAGAATTAGGTTCATGAAAGTCTTTATATATAAACTTTATTCACATTTGTTATACTAAAATTTGTCAAGTTAAAAAAATGGTCACCAAGTCCTAATTTATGATAAGCGACTCAATGATCTTCTTGTGGCGACCAATAACAAGGTATAATAAATGACTAATAGTGGTAACACATAAAACAAAAGAGTGTCGACCACACTTCTAACATAATGATGAATGAAAAAAATAATTCATATCAAACAGAATTAATGAGGATGCATGAGGATCGACTACATCAATAGGGGTCAAAGCATGAAACTTAAAGTGACAAAGCAAGAAAGAAAAATAAATATATGTATGGTCGACACTAATTGGTTAGAGAATGTATAATGATAGAATGTGAAAGCAAGTAAGGAAGCAAGACATCCGTTGGGTCGACAATGACACAAACTAGTTAATTGTAGCCATGGTAAATTAGATGTATTGGAAAAGTATGGCAAATATTAGAAGTTGTGTCCATGACATAACGTGGAGAATGCATGCATAATGATACAATTCAAAGCAAGTGATTAAGGAAACAATGCATGTATTTTGGTCAAATGGTTTACAAAATCGTTTGACCATGATGGGTCGACCACAACAGTAGAAAGGAAAGTAAGTTTTCTTAGTAAACATCTTGGCTTGTTAAAGATGCAAGCATGTCTTGAATTATAATATGTTTGGGCAAATAGAAATTAAATGCCAATGAAACCGTGTAACATAAACAATGCAGCGACCCAAAATGTAACTTTTGTATGGGGACGAATCATAATTCAAAGTCAAGAGAAACATCAAATGTCAAATGAGAGCAGAGAAGCATCTGAAGCACTTTCAAATTCAAAGTGAGTAGTTAAGTAGGACTTCAGAGATGTTGCGAGAAGTTTTGAAGACATGGAAACCACCTATGAGGTTACAACCGCTCAAGGCATTTAGGACTTAGATTTTTTTATAAATAGGACTTCTAGAATTAGGTTTTAGGCGGATTGAATTTGCTTGGTAAGTATCTTAAGCATCCTTTCGTTATCGCGACACCAACGGATACATCGAAGAACATCAGACATTTCATTCCCATTTTTTCTTATTTCCCATATGTAAATTCTCAATCTCTTCTATTTCTTTCCTCACACAATCTCTTTTAATTTGTCTTTTACTTCTTTAATTTACTTTCAATTTATGTTTATATAATTTATCGCCTATGTACTTGCATTTCTAAGTTGTAATATTATTAAATTATTTATTTTTATTCTCTTTTACCTACTATTGAGAAATCATGAGAATTTATAAGAAGAATTATTTTCGTTCCTCGAATCGATATTGAAAAGTGAAAATGCAACTTTGGTTGTCCCATTGATCAAAAATTTGGTAAAACAACATTTAAATACTTATAATATTAGGCTAACAACGTCAACTTAAGTTTTGCCAAAACACACATGCGTCACCCTGCCTCGTCTCACTCATGTGCATGTTTGATATTGTTGGAGACTTGTTGGGGCACACTGACTTGGTCTTATGACCATTTGTCCCGGCTTATTTTGTAAGCAACCTTTAGCCGTTTAATGCCATCTGAACTTGAGACAAAACAACAATAGCCTTATCCCTTATTCCTCCTCCTCTGCCTCTCCATGTTTTCTGTTACTATTTGTCTTTTGCTTCCTACAAACCGTTGTTAAGAGAACCTCTCTCTTACCACTTACAAAAGCCTTGGAACGAGTCTTTATTACTCAGTGTTTCGACAACTGTAAGCGGACTAATTGCTAAAGTGATTTATATCTAATTTTGAAGAGAATCACCTTGAGGCATTTCAACCAAAAGTTAAAACTCCGTAAAGTTATCTATTTTTATTTAAAAAAACATAATTAAAAAAAATCGTAAAAAAAATTATATGCATGACCTTACCGGTTTGATATTGATAAAATACAGCTAGGTTACTGGTTCTTTAAAAAATTGACCAAGTTGGACCAGGATCCACCAATTCACTTTCGCAGCGAGTCTTTTGCGTAACTTGGCGGATCCAACCGGCCAGTTCGTTCCAAGTTCTATAAAAATGAATTCAACTTCCAG
This sequence comes from Nissolia schottii, assembly GCA_003254905.1. Lineage (NCBI taxonomy): Eukaryota > Viridiplantae > Streptophyta > Magnoliopsida > Fabales > Fabaceae > Nissolia > Nissolia schottii. The sequence goes on along the minus strand of QANU01093679.1, from coordinate 856,629 downwards.
ATAAAAAAAAAGGGTGATTTTCAATAAATTATATTTGTTTAACTTGATTGAAAACAACAATGCTGTCGTTAAAGTGTAACGAGGGTCGAGTAGTATTATAACCATGAGCATTGATAAATAGCTAAATAATAATAATAGTAATAATAAAAATAAATATTAATAATCAATATCAAATAGTTAATATTAATAAAAAGATTTAGAGTTAAAAAGTAACTATTAATTATATATAAATTATATTTAAATATGAGTTTAATAGGTTAGAGATATTTTTGATATTTTTGTAAGATTATCAAAAATTTAATTAGCAAACTAAATACATTTAATAGTTATCCTAAAAGTAACATTTCTAAAAATATTATTCATAAAAATGTTTATTAATTTGGTGAACCGCGTGGCCTTCATTGTAATAGTTAACGATTAATTAAGTATAAAAGACGTGTAGCAAAAAGGTATAGAAAAGGAAGTGTAAAAAATTGCATTGACCTGAAAAAGTAGTGGTTTTGGGCGTACATGACATTCACATGCTTATATTGTTATCATGTTTGTTTGGACTGATTTTCACGATTTTAATTTCAGTCATGGCACCGGCCTTACACTTGCCTTCATCCCCGCTTACTGTTTTTAATCAACCAGTTATTAATCAATTTTATAATTTTAAATACTAAAATTTTGCTAACAATTGTCTTAAAGGCACATGTTAAAAAATGAATAATAAATTTTTTAAAAAAAGTTTTTAATGTGTTAGAGATTATTGTCAAAAGCTCTAAGAAATAAGAGTAAGACTATTAAAGAAGAGTTAGAGCTCACCTTACATTACAAAGAAAATGTGTTTTAACTTAAAGGTTTTGAAACACCAATTATACAACGAAAGTAAGTCAAACAAAATCAAATAGTAAAATAGGACGAACAATGCAATAGTATTTATTGGAATTCCTCTTTTTTACTTAATGATTATCTTCTAAAAAATAAAAATAGTGTTTTGACTTATCTCTAAAATTCAAGACTATCTTTTCTCTAGAATTCAAAATTATCTTCTCTCTAGTTTTAATGAATATGCATTTAGGAATGATACTACTCTCTATTTATAGACATATTATGAGGGTATAATTGTCGAAACACCTTTTAATCTCAATACACCTCACGCATATGAGGTGCGTGAGATGTTATCTTTTAATGACTACCGTGTTGATGTGTCGCATTTCTATTACTTCTTCATTGCTCCAATAAGCCTCCATCCTTGCTTCATGGGCCCTTGAATTCTAGCCCGTTCTAAGTCCAAATTAATAATTTCTAAGATAATTTCGCAATAATGAGCCTTTTGCATTTTGGTCCATCCTATGCCCATCGAGATTTGGAGCACCTAATATGAAGAAGTTGGAGCTCACCTCCCACTACAAAGAAGTTGGAGCTTACTTTCCACTAAGGAGAAGCTGAAACTCACCTCAACTACTTGCACTCATAAGCTCAAGGGGAGTTTCAAGTGCCTGCATGGAGAGAAGGTCACAACACAAGTTTAGGGGAAGAGCAACCCACTAGGCGTGCTCAAGGCTGCAAGCCCAAAACCTGCAACCCAACTCGATCAAGGTAAAAGTGACGGGTCATCCTCAATGTCACTAACAGACCGCGCAACAAGCTCCAAGATAAGTGGGGTAAGATAGAACTTCGAGATAAGGGAAAACCACTATTCAAATTTCTCGCATTTTATCTCAAACTAACTGTCCTAATTCACCTATAAAAACACATGACCTCAAATCATTAAGTATCACTTGTTTACATTCTCACTTGTACCAGGAACATTATTTTGGAACTTCCGTCAATACGTCTCCTCATTCATCTACTACTTTGTTTCCTACTCAAATTACTTTATAACATAATACATTGAAAAATGAAGATTTCTCTCTTTTCAATAAAATTGCTAACAAGTCTCCTTAAACTTCACGTTCTTTTGAAAACAAAATCATGTAAACATCCAGTACAACAGTGGCTAGCACAATAATTTTATGGGATCTGCGTTGTTGTCGGTGGTATATGTATGGTTGGCCATAATTTGTATTTCCAATTACAGGTAGACGCGACGTTGGATTGTCTAAGCTTGAGTTGTTTGGTTGTAGAAGTCAGTGTCTTACAAGGCACTATAATTTGTGCCTTAACCGAAGCCCTTTAGTTTGTCAAGTCACTTTCATTTCTCCCCGCGGATTCTCACATTTCACAATAAATCTGTTTTTGATTTACCTTTTCTCTTTTAAAAACTTTAACCATTGATAAATCTTTCAGGGGAAGAAATAGCTCTAATGAGTGGAAAAAGAAAATAGATGTAATGAGCGTCAATTTTCTTTTATAATATATCCATTTTCGTAGTATTTTTTTTCCCTTTGAATACCTGAAAATGAAACCGGGCCCCAGAACAAAATTTTGGATGGGATAGTCGCTTGACTTCCATCTTGTGCGGCAATTAAATTTTATACGGATTGGGTAAAAAGTGGTTTCTCACGGAGTAAATGCTCCTCTTATTATACTTATCCATTTTTAAAACTAAAATTAACTCCATTAAATTTTATTATTATTTTATAATTTAATAGGACATATTAATGTGTTATATAATTTAATGTAATAAATTAATATTTTTAATTCAATATTTATAAAGAATTACATCGTAAGTTCAAATAGACTGTAAATTTATAAACCTTTTACAGGTTGATTCTTTCGCTGATTTGGCTAATAAAATATTTATTACAATCAAATAGAACATGTAATAATAATAAAATTTGATATATTTAATTCTAAAATTTATTAAAAATATATAAATTTAATAAGATGAGATATTTACCACAGCACATGAAAAACTACCATGCTAAAAACACTTGTTAAAAACAAAAATCAAAGCATTGAGTGCATTCAATATCTTAACATTTTAAAAAAGTTTATCATTTGAATAGAATCATTATTTTTAAGTTTTTCCTTCGGTATCTATGTTATTATAAGAATATCGATACTTCTTTATATTTTAACAATCATGATTTATTTTCAAGTTGAAAATATTAAATATTTAGAGTTAATGTGACACGTGACTAATTTTTAGCCATAAAAAATTATAGGGTACCAATATTCTTAAATTTGATGGAGGTACTAGAATAATTCCCTTATTTTTATTAATTTTTTTAACAACCTCTAAATACACAGGTTAGCTAAAACTATATTATTGTGCTAGTTGTTTCAGTTTAGGTTATCATTATTAATGCTGCATCACTTATAGATTGGTTACCGTTTGTTAAGCACATTACGTGAAGAAGTTAGAACCAGTAAAGTACATAAATAGAATTAAGGGGGCGAAAAATTAGATGGAATTAGTTGAAGAATTTGTTCTCCATGATTAGAAGGAAGTGGGACCGTAAATGTATAATTACTTTTCACATCACATGTAAACAACAATAATTAAGTTTTGTATTATTATTATTAGGATTTTTTAAAGGTTAGTTATATAAATTAAATGACAACGTAATACTTTTTTTTGAATTATGTCTACGTTCAAATTATAAACTTTTTTTTTTAATAATTTCTTCTAAATTTTTATTTAAGTCTTCTTTTAACTCTAACTAATAAGTCATGTCATTTGATTTATTATTTTTATTGAAATTTTTTTATGTTCTCTCATCACATATTCAAACCATTTATGACTAGATTCTACTATATTTTTTGCAATAGACGTTGCATCAACTTTTTTGCTAATGCATATCAAAACAACAAAATTGAAAGGTTATTATAGTAATAAAATAAAAAAAGTAATTGTAATTTAGGGGCAAATCTTGTCATTTTTTGTGATTATATCATTCCTTCTGTCAATTATTAAATGCTATTTTGGACAAATACATATATAAATTAATTAATTTTATACATATTTAAATAAAAATATTAAATGTTTAAATTAAATTATTTTTAAATATTTTTTCTCTTATAATTCTCTTTCTTTAATTAAAACACATGATGAATTATTATAGAAATAAAAGTAAAAAATAATAATAATTAAGATTTCTTTAATTTAATCAATAACAATTAATTTTACATAAAATTTTGAATGAAAAATGATGGAGTATTTATATCTTTACCGTTTGCCCCTTGGGTTGAGGAAATCGAAATCCGAGTGGCAACAAACACACACGGGCAAACCAATCCAGTAGAAAACAGACACACGTGTCTCTTTCCCGGCATCTCACGCTTCTATTACATCATCTTACAAAATTCCCGAAAAATAAA
>QANU01093679.1:742275-852209 GCA_003254905.1 Nissolia schottii | reverse complement strand
TTTTTTTTTTTTTTTTTTTTGCGCCGAATGAGAATTTTCCCTCGCGTGCAACACGGTCCTTAATTCTCTGAATCGGAAGAACTTCGTTCGCCGATAAACATGGCTATGCTCCGCAAATTGTTCTTCCGCAAACCCCCCGATGGCCTTCTCGAGATCTGCGAGGGAGTTTACGGTACTCCCCTCTTTCTCTCTCTACTTTCTATTTTCTCCTATTTTATTCCTTCAATTGCATTGTTGAACATTAGGTTTACATAAGTGTAATTTCAAAGGGGGAAATGTAATTTCGACTTTACATTGTTGATAGAATTGTTCAATTAAGTCAATAATTACACTGTGTTGTTGAATGTTGTAGTATTTGATTGCTGCTTCACCACTGATGCATGGAACGAAGAGAATTACAAGGTGTACATTGACGGCATAGTTGGCCAGCTTCGCGAGAATCTTCCAGATGCTTCGATTCTGGTCTTCAATTTCCGCGAGGAGGAGACCAAGAGCATGATGGCGAACATCTTGTTCGAGTATGACATCACCATCATGGACTACCCCAGGCACTATGAGGGCTGCCCTGTGCTGAAAATGGAGCTAATCCACCATTTCTTGCGGTCCGGCGAGAGCTGGCTCTCGCTGGGGCAACACAATGTGCTCCTGATGCACTGTGAGCGCGGCGGGTGGCCGGTTCTGGCTTTTATGCTGGCTGCATTGTTGATTTATAGGAAGCTTTACACCGGGGAGCAGAGGACTCTTGATATGGTTTACAGGCAGGCTCCGCGTGAGCTCCTGAATTTGTTGTCGCCGCTGAATCCGATCCCATCGCAGCTGAGGTACTTGCAGTATGTTTCGAGGAGGAATGTGGCTATAGATTGGCCGCCCTTGGACAGGGCGCTCATGTTGGACTGCGTCATTCTTAGGTTCATACCGAATTTTGATGGAGAAGGCGGCTGCCATCCCTTGTTTAGGATCTATGGACAGGATCCTTTTAGTGGGGATAAGAGTCCAAGGATGTTGTACTCGACGGCAAAGAGGAGCAAGAATGTCAGGTCTTACAAGCAGGTGAAAAAGATTACCTGTACCTTCATGCCTTCACATGGATTCATTGTTATGGGTGTTTCCTGCCTTGTCTTTTTGAAAAGTAAAGGAAGTCCTTTTATTTTTGTGGATACAACAAGTGAAGTAATTTCTTTAGGTTTTTTCAGCTTGGTGATGGTGTTGTGTTGTCAGAGACTATGCTTCTTAGGATAGGAGACAACTATTGTCCTGACATTTGGGCAAATAATTATTACTAAAGCCTAGTAATCGATTTTTTTTATACAATATATCCTTAATACTTAAAGTTGGGAATATTTAACACTTTCAACAATCCTTCTTCAAGATAAGTTCCAGGACAGATAATAGACTATGGTGTTACCGTTATTTTGCACAAAGTTTTTGAAATTTGTGAGTGACTACCCTTGAGATTAGTTGCAACCACATAATTCGTGACAAACCTGCTCTGAAGTAAAAACAGAAGAAATCTCTACTTTCACTTACCTGAAACTTTCCTCCTCCACTGCTGGTTTCATACTCAGCCTTGTTGCACATTTGTAGATAGTTTTTTAGAAGTTAAATAGTTCATGAGCCATCCTGTCACAGCTCAAACTTCTTGTTGTGCATATTGAGTTGAGATGTAATAATTATGTTTCGGTAGCTTGAGCCTTGGAACATAAGACTAGACACATGCATCTACTAATACCAATGAAGAGCATGTAGTGCTTTGTTTCTCTTTAAAATGGGTCTTAGTCAGTATGACCCTGCATTTTTTCTGCTTTCAGGCCCTGCAAGGACCCAGATGAGTTCAGGAGGGGCCATTCTTTATAATCTTAATAAATATGATGAAATGTTTAATGATATAGTGAACATTGTCTTTTAACTTATTTATTCCTGTGAGCTATAAGCATCTGGAATCTGATCCAAGATGTGTAATTATTCTGGAACTTCTTGGTACTGTGTTGTAGGGAGAGAGTGAACTAGTTAAGATTGATATCAATTGCCATATTCAAGGCGATGTCGTGATTGAGGGCATTAATTTGAATGGTGATATGGAGAGGGAAACGATGATGTTCCGAGTCATGTTCAACACAGCTTTTGTTAGATCTAACATTCTGATGCTTAACCGGGATGAAATTGACACCTTATGGGATGCTAAAGATTACTTTCCAAAGGATTTCAGAGCTGAGGTACATCTTGTTTTAGTCAATAATCATGCTGTTATAAGCCTTCTAGGTTATATATTCCTAACATGGAATTTACTCTGGTTTATGTTTGGAGTTAGATCCTTTTCTCAGAGATGGATGCTGCTGCCGCAGTTATTGCTGATAGTACCTCATGGTTTGAGGAGAAGGAGGGACTGCCAGTGGAAGCATTTGCCAAGGTTCAAGAGATCTTTAGCCATGTGGACTGGATGAACCCCAAGGCAGATGCTGCACTAAATGTTCTCCAACAGATGACTGCTACGGCTATCATGAATGACAAGTTGGATACAGTTTCTGCAATTCCTCAGGGGAAAGTGAATGAAGCGATAGAGTCTGTGAATGAAGCGATAGAGTCTTTGTCCTCAACTAAGCAATCCCCAGGAAATGATATGATTAGAAAAGATGATATGACCAACAAAGTTGATGCTACTCCACAACAGTGCAGTACGTCTGCCATAGTCTGCCAAGAGACACCTAGCACTTCCGGAAAAACCTTGGAGTCCAGTAATTGTCTTACAAGTTCTGCAAACCTTGACATAAAACCGCAGGCATCTGATATTGCCTTACCTGGTTCTATGGATACTTCTCTTTCCCCAAAAACGCCTCCTCTACGGCTTCCCTCAACTAGTCGTGCTAATGGAGTTCATGATTCTCCTCCCCAAACGGAATCACCTCATGATCATATTTTTCCTTTAAAATCAATGCAGCCTATTACTGATGAAACTGAAGCTCAATTACAAGACAGAAGTCATTCATCTATTTCTAGCTCTGCACCTGGGAGTCAATTCTCATCTGCTTTTCACACTGTGTCACCATCTGATGCTATTTCCCATTCTTCAGCTTCAGCAGTTACTTCAATTCAGCCATCCCCTTCACTTTCTTCCAAAACACGTGTGAAGGAGATCCCACCTGTTAGAATAAGACCCGAGTCATCCCCATCAAAACCTCCAACTCCACCTCCTCCTCCTACTCCTCCATTAAGGGAGCATAAACCAGCTAGAGCTGGATCTCGTCCTACTCCATCTCCTCCACCTCCACCGCCTCCTCCTCCTCCTCCTCCTCCTACTTCTACTACTCCACTAAAGGATCATAAAGCAGCTAGAGCTGGACCTCCTCCCCCTCCACCACCTCCTCCAAAGAATGAACTACATGTTAGAACTGGACCCCTTCCTCCTCCTCCACCTCCTATGAAGGAAGAGTCAACTGTTAGAGCTGCCCCACCTCCTCCTCCTCCACCCACTCTAAAACAGGAGCAGCCTGTTAGATTTAAGCCTCCTCCTCCGCCACCACCTCCATGTCTATCTGGTAAAGCCGAAGGTTCTAGACCTAGTATAGCACCGCCACCACCACCACTTCCATCAATGGCACTTTCCTCCAATCAACCTAATCCTTCATTGCATAGGCCTCCACCTCCTCCCGCAACTCCGGCTGCTCCACCACCTCCAATTCCCTTTGGTAAAGGAGATCTAAAATCAGGCAGTGCTTCTCCAGGGTCTCTTTCTGCGGTTGGTGATGGAAATAGTATATCAGGCACAATAGGACTTAGATCTAGTTCACCCACTGGCTCAAAAGGACGAGTTCTATCACGTACAATTAGTTCAAAGAGTAACACCAAAAAGTTGAAGCCATTGCATTGGTTGAAACTATCCAGAGCGGTGCAAGGAAGTTTGTGGGCTGAGACACAGAAATCGGACGAAGCTTCCAAGTAATGTTGATTTGACTATGGAGTTCATTTTCTATGGCTGATGATGCTTCTATTGTTCTAGTGTTTCACATACCTCTGCTTCTGTTATTTTAATTTAGAGCCCCGGAGATTGATATTTCAGAGCTTGAGAATCTCTTCTCGGCAGCCATCCCAAGTTCAGGCCCTGCCAAGAATTCAAATGCCCGAAGCTCTGTTGGGCCTAAATCTGATAAAGTGCAACTGGTAATTTAGCATTTTAGCTTCAGTTTGTAGTACCACAGGAAGTTCTCATGGTTGTTCACATCATCTGGTTGTTTATATCTGAATGTGATAGGTAAAAATGCCAGAAAAATAGTTACTAGGAACTATATCTTGTCATCATTTTATGCCAGCACCATAAAGTTGAAAATGTAATCTGTCAGCTTGTCATCATGCAAAGGTTTCAGAAATGACAAGGTGAAGTATCAAAATTGATGTGCACAAAATTACTTTGAAGACCTAAGGCTAAGGCCAAGGATAATATTGGTATATAACCAGCCTATCTTGAAACCAGTATCTTTGGTATTTTCTGCACTTATTCTTAATATGGAATTATTGAGAGGTCTCTTGTTTAGTGCAGTGTGTGAAATAATGAATTCTTCATCTGTGAATGCTTCCGTTTGTAAAATACACTAGTTGTCATTTTCTGAATGATACATTTTTTGTTTGTTTGGACATGGCATAAAGCTGGTATTATCCTCCTATTTTATTTTGATTTAGATTAATGTTATCACTCCTTGCAGATTGAGCATAGGCGAGCATACAATTGCGAAATCATGCTTTCAAAAGTAAAAGTGCCATTGCATGATTTAATGGTAAGATTGATGTTATTTTATGATACAATGGGCATGTTGTTAATGCTTCTAGACAAGATAATATAGCATACAGCTCGTTGTCCAATACTACATTGTACATTCATTTCCATTCTTCTCTTTTTCTAGTCTTGCTCATGATGTAGATTTATCTAGTTGATTAGTTCTGATAGGAGTTATTATTCAACAATGATTGCTTATTTTAAATGTTCACAGAGCTCAGTGCTAGCACTGGAAGAGTCAGCACTAGACACAGATCAAGTTGAGAATCTCATAAAATTCTGTCCTACAAAAGAGGAGATGGAAATACTAAAGGTTGGGGGATAGTTATGATCAATTATTATGCCGAGTTTAAGCACCTCAAAATGATGAGTCACCTCTTTCAAAATTTCATAACCTTTATTAATTGCACAGGGTTATACAGGGGAAAAGGAGAAGTTTGGGAGATGTGAACAGGTAATAAAGTTTAATGATTTTTGGCTTATGGCTGAACTTTTGAATCTCTTATGTTAGACACAAGATGTGTGAATATTTGAATTTTAACATGATGGAGACTGCATTTTCTACCTTACCTCAGCGCATTTTTGGATTCTATCTTCATAAATTTCTCATTACAGTTCTTCCTGGAGTTGATGAAAGTACCACGGGTAGAATCCAAACTGAGAGTTTTTTCATTCAAGATTCAATTTCACACTCAGGTAGAAAATTTTCATTTACCTGCATTCTTAATTGAAAATTGGATTTTAAATTAATTTCCAGTTTGACCCCGTTAATATGTTTATGTAGGTTTCTGACCTTAGAAGTAACCTGAATGTCGTGAATGCTGCAACAGAAGAGGCATGCTTTCCTTTATACTCAAACAAATCTCCTAGTTTTGACTTAGTTCCCTTTCATTTTTTTCAATGAGAAATAAAAGTTTGGATGTTGCAGTGAATTTGTTCTTTTTACGTTTTCAGATCAGGAATTCTGTCAAATTGAAGAGAGTTATGCAAACGATACTCTCTCTAGGAAATGCTTTGAACCAAGGAACTGCCAGGGGTAAGTTAAAACTTAAAGTATATAGAATTAAATAGATGCAACATAAATCATGCACGTTTGGATAACAAAGAAAAGTACTATAAAATATATATTTGAGGGCTTCACGCCTGGTAGACCTTCATTAGACTCTTAATTTTTTTTTTCTTCATAAAAGTGTGATCTTGTATATGTAAATAGAATTCACATGCCTTGTTTTTGTTCTCTTTCAGTGTCTCCTTTCACATATTTTTTCTACAGTGTTGTGGTAGTATACTGTTGTTCATTTGGAGTTTTTTCTCCTTGTTTATTGGTCAATTTCAAGGAAGTTTCAACGGTGATCCATAGGCTTTCATCATTCAGTGATAGATTTTATTTTTCTGACTTCAGATTGGAGCACATTACATTGACACCATTGATATTTTGGAGTTAAGTCTGGTAATTTGAGCTATGTTTACATTGTCCAACCTTTGTTTAGGTTCTGCCATTGGATTCAGACTGGATAGTCTTCTGAAGCTCACTGAGACACGTGCACGAAACAACAAAATGACTCTCATGCATTATCTTTGCAAGGTACATGTTGCTATTTATTCCTTATTGTCGTATTTTTTCCTTTCCTTTTTCCCCCTAATGAGTATGGTTTCTTTTGTCCCCTGGGAGTCAATTTCTTTCTTTTTTCCCCCCAATGGTCATGGTTTCTTCCATTTGGAGAATTTTGCACCTTTAATGAGTTATCCTTTGATACAATGCTTACCATAGGTGCTGGCTGACAAACTATCAGAAGTTTTAGACTTCTCCAAGGATCTTGCTAACCTAGAGCCAGCAGCAAAGGTTGTGGTCTCTCCTAGCCTTTGTTCACTTTAGTATGTTGTGGGCATTGTATATTTCCTAGCACTGACTTCTATATTTATGACACAGATCCAGTTGAAGTTTCTGGCGGAGGAGATGCAAGCTATAAGCAAGGGATTAGAGAAAGTTATACAAGAACTATCAATCTCTGAAAATGATGGTCCCATATCAGAAACTTTTCGCAAGGTATATTCATCATGCCTTCATCTAGTCTTTCATATGTTTGAAGTTGTTCATTCACCATCTTCCGTCTTTTCCTCTTGTTCATCTTAAAGGGAAAAATATTGCTCTTATTCATTGTCAGATTTATGTTTCCAATTTCCGCAAAAAAATCCTACAGTTATATCTGAACTGTGTATGTATATATCTTAGTTGGAGCCAACTGAGTTTGCAATCATGTGATGTGAGAGAAAAGGGTCTTCTATTTTGCCTCCCTATTCTGTGGAGGTATATATTGAGTTTTGTCTGTGATTTGTCAAGTGTGAGAGTTTGTAAGTTCGGAGTGTAGGGGAATCTGGAAACTGGAAAAGATTAGAAATGAGCTTGCCTTCTTGGCTAAAAATTTCCAATTTCTGAATGTCAACTCAGCATATAAACATGAAGAACTGTTAGCATTTGCCAATAATATACGTGATGTTAAAAAACCAATTCTATTCCTGACTTTGATATAAGAAAATGTTGACATTGTGTCTTTCTTTTCAGAATTTGAAGGTGTTCCTCTCTTCTGCTGAAGCTGAAGTTCGTGCACTGGCTTCATTATATTCTGGCGTGGTAGGCTTCTGAGGATATATTTTTAGGTCTTTAAAACCATATAAGGGCATTGCTTTACTTGGTTAGTCTATGTTTAACAGGGTAGGAATGTGGACGCGTTGATTCTTTATTTTGGGGAAGATCCAGCTCGGTGCCCTTTCGAGCAAGGTACACGCGATTGTTTAAATATAATATTTTTTTTTTCTTTCCAAAGCTAATTCAGTGAGCGCCCTTCATTTGGTTTATGGTAATGATATTTAGATTTTTAGATTATACTTTCTAAAGAGCAAGTTGGTGCATGGATTCAAATAATTCACATATAGTACTTGGTTGTAGACATATATGAACTTTCATGATTTGATTCTATTTCTCCTGATTTCATATTGATATTCTATTATGAACTACCTCTAGTTGCAACTCCCAAAAAATCAATTGGATATTGCTTCTTGAAATAAAAAAAGTTAGTAGTTTCATTTTTCATGCAAATTTTTTTAAGTTTATTCTTGTCTGAAGTTTCACTAAAGGAAGCCATGCCCAATGCTATAAAACTAATCTTCCCTACTGATCTCAATTTCTAACGAGGTTTCTCTTTCCATCTTGAATTTGAAGTAGGGAAGCTGTCACTTTGTTTACTCTTACTGCAATTCCTTTTAGCACTTCTTCTCCCTCTTCCATTTGCCCGACTTTTAAGTAATTCGATAAGTTGTGTGAGACATACAAATACAGAATCCTATTATGCGGTTCATTCAAGGAACTAATCATGAATCCTTTCTCTTCTTGTATTACTGTATTATTATTAGGAGTGATTGCTAGTCGCCTCTAAATCTTAGTGTTTATTTTTAATTTTCTGCAGTTGTCACGACTTTGCTCAATTTCACTAGAATGTTCAACAAAGCACATGAAGAAAACTGCAAGCAGCTAGAGCTTGAAATGAAGAAAACAGCAGAAAGTGAGAAAAAGAAATGTGAACCACAAAAGATACTACCTGCGGCAATGCGGACTGGCAACGTCAAATGATCGGTAATTACATGTAATACTAGATTTTAGAATCATTATTTACTCTAGAATGATTAGGAATTTGACTGAAGGAAAAATGGTCTTGGTGATTTTGAGGAGCATGTATCACAAGTACTAGTAGTAGCAGACACTGGGAACCAAAGCATAGAACTACGATACACTGCAAAGTTGAGGTAGCGCTTTATTTCCATGGCACACTCACTTTGGTTGTACATCCTTTTTCTAATTGTCATCCTTAGACTAGTTGTTTTATCTGGTAAATGTTAATCTTACGGCAGAGATGGTAGAGTTTGCATGAGTTGTATTATTTGCTAGACAACTTGTACATATATCTTTTCCTCTCAAGCTCTGATGAAACCATATGACTGTAAGTATTTCCTAGAAAGCATGTGCAGGATATTCAGTTTTTCTTTTTCTATGCCCCCCTTCAGGATTTGTTCTCTATACTGGCTTACACTGATTCAACATCTGTAATACAAATCTAGATTATCTTCTTGTATATACAAGTAATAACATATATGAGGATTTTTTATTTTTTTTTATTTTCTGTTCGAGTATTTGTCATATATTTAATTTAATAAATATATATCTTTTGTTGGTAGAAATTTTAATTAAATGTCGTCTTACATTGAATGTGTATTACCTCTGTGTTAGTATCCGATAGTAAGTCAGAGATATTAATAACCATATAGACAAATAGACATTTAATTGTAAGCAAGAGACCGAAGCATGTAAGAAATTAGTTATTACTAGTAGTTACTAGCGATTAGAAGTATGTCACTCTGGTACCGTATAAACTCTAGCATTGCATTCACTCTGTTCCAAGCATTACCAAACTAATTAGATGTAGGATGTGTACCACAAAATGTAGATGTAAAATTCACACGATGAGGTTGAACCGTGTATCCTCTTCAATTCAACCATAGTTATTAAACAAACCTTTATTGATTAAACGCCCCACTAATTTGTGTCCAATGCTTAAAAGGATTGTGAGTTAGGTGGAAAAGCTCGCAACCTTCTCTAGAATTCAGTGAGTGATGATTTAAAAAAAATGTGATGGATAAATATAAATATTGCTTCTTCTAGATTAAATTATTGGGAAACAAATCGTTAGAGGCTATCGTGGTGGCATTGTCAGTGCTCGGTTCTCGAGCAGCATATAGATGTCTATATTATCACCGTTGAACTTCTAGTAACATAATATACACACGCACATATATATAAACCTATATTTCAGTGTAACATATAGCAGGTTAGATGGTTGTAGGATCCACACAGCCCACTGTTGATTTGATAAATCACCACCAAATGTGGGGGAGGAGGACTAAACTACAAATATCATGTAGACAAGTTGAATATTATTTATTGTTTCGGTTAATTATTTTTAAGAGGTGAGCAGGTGGAAATAATGTAACCTAACCTTTGAAGACTTGACTTTTTAACTTAAAAGTATATTGAATTTGAAAGTATATATATATATATATATATATGAAATTTTGTACTGTTAATGTTTGCCTGTACATTTAAAGAAAAGTTAAATATGTTTTTAGTTTCTATAAAATTAAAAAATTTGTGTTTGGTCCTTGAAAAAACTTTTATTAGAAATTAGTTCGTAAGAATTTTTTTAGTCTCTGCCCTTAGAAGGAGGCGTTAAATGTTGACGTGATCATTAAATATGATACCGTTAAATGTGTCATGCCACATTTCACGCGTAATGGCATGTTACACATTTAACAGTGATATTTGCCCTTAACATCTCCTTTTAATGGTAGAGATTAAAACAATTTTAAAAAATAATTCCTAACAAAAAAAATTTTAGGGACTAAACATAAATTTTTTAATTTTATAAGAGTTAAAAACATATTTAACCCTAAAAGAATAATATTTTGCAATAATATTACTATACGGTATTACTAATGTATTGGGCAGCAAATTAAAATTACAGAAAAAACCCGCCCCCGGCGGGTTGGATGAAATGATTTTCTTCTGACTTGACATTTTAGAGTGTTTTACGGAACCAATGGCCTAATACTACTTACCCAGAAGTAAAATTGAAAAATAGAAAATGAAAAAAAATAAAAGAAAAAAGAAAGCATTTTGTTATGGTAATTTCGGTACTTGTGTAGATCTCTAGTGATTAATGGTTAGTGTGCATTGGATTGGTTGGCACGTGTGAATCGTGATAACTTTGAAGGTGATGTTACACCATAGTGCTGCGTTTCATGTCGGAAGCAGCGAACGGCACGTCGTGTGTGCCGCTCTGGTCACGTGCCTTCAACGGTACTATAAACTATAAACAAAACCAAAAAGAATGATTAAAAAAATAAGTGCCCATTTGTATATCTTAATTTTTTTATATTCACATTTGTATTTCTTAATTAGGACCTGTCTATCTTAACCAAAAGCTGGGCTTCAAGGAATAATATTCTTTTCACTTTTTTTTTTTTCACCTCCCCTAGGCCCTAACTCATCATACATATCCCAACTAGTTGACTTCCGACTCTTCTCACTGATCACAAATCAAGTTAAAAAATTGTGTGTATAGTTATAGAGCACTAGAATAGATAGGTGTACTAATCACTTGTCTAATGACATTTCATAATTAATTAGGAGTAATAAACTCTCTCCACAATAAATTGAAATATCATTTTATCAATTAATCAAAAAATTGGAGCTTACTATATATATATATATATATATATATTCAATTTGATGCTTCATTTTTTTTTACATAAAAATTCCTCTAAAAATGTAACTATGATTTTCGATCTTCTTCTATTAATCTTAATTAATTTTTAAAAAACATTAATATAACAAAGAACTCGGATATAACATGTCTATAGTTATTAGATTTTATGTAAATAGTCGGAAGTGTGTTTTTTTTCCTTTTAAAAAAATGACGTTTATACACTTTTATGAACATCTTTTTAGAGATATTTTTTAAGTATCACTTAAATATCGGTTAAGTATGAATCTCATTCTTTTAAATTGGGTTAAATGATATTTAAGAGTATACTTTAAAAGATATCTATACAAATGATAAAAATAACATTTCTACGTACCTCTCTTTAGTTTTCATAAGACTAACGGTCTCCTTAATGATAAACGTGTAAGTATTCGGTTTGAGGCTACATGTAAACAATAATGCTGCTTGTTGATCATAAAGTAAAGCTCCTTTATTTTAGTTTAGTGCTCAACAGTGTGCCATTTTGGATAATCATTCATCAGAATTTCAGAGGCATCCTGAACAACTCTACAATGTGTGTGTATATATATATATATCATAAATTAAAGTTTAGATTAACAATTTGAGGTTCAGCACACCTAATCTTAACAAGATTCTATCTTATCTATTTTAAACAAGAGCTTAAACAAAGAGCCTAAATAATGAATAAATATAACTATTTATCACTCTTTCTTTTTTGGTCTCACTAAGGATATGTATCGCTCGAAGTAATGACTAATTTTTTTAAAGAGTTTAAATTCACTAAAGTAGGTATATTTTTAGTCATGTGATTCTATCTATATGGATAGATTGGAGCCCTAACTTAATGTTTTTAAAAAAAATGGCTAGCTACCGCTTAGTGATTTAGTTAGTGCTCACTACTAATTAGCAGGCAGAAATCATGGCAGATTTTGCTCCGATAGCTCCAAGTAATCAATTGAATTTTATGTTGTTGGAATCATGCACATAAAGTAGTATACAATATAGTATATATTAGTAGTAGAAAGCAAAGAAGAAACAGAATACGTTACCAATTAATTCTGTCGGTGGGCATTATTGAACATAAATGCACAAACAAATTAATGTCGTCACGTTGGCGTAAATCAGACTTTTACTATGTAGTATTATGATATGATTTGGCCAGACCTTATCACATGCCAATACCCCTAAACCAAACAAAAAAGAAAAGAAAGATCTGTGCGTGGTTCATGTGGGGTCTCTTCAAAAAGGTTTAGAGTGCTTGTGAGAGATTTTGTTTATCTATCTATGGTTTACCCTTTATGCCAAACATTCCCACATGCAGTAACTTTTTTATCCATACATGAAATTTTTATCTTACATGGTCACTTTTGGCAGTGTACTTAACAAGATATGAAAACAATTCAAAATGCAATGTGAAATGCCTATGGAGTAATTATATCTGAGGGGTTTACTAGAACTTCGAAATATATAGATGGTCTTTAAAATTAGTAATTGATGGCCATGTACAACCAATTTGCCCCCACTAAGATGGAATTTAGTGATCACATTGCAAGAGAGGAAAATGTTAAAATACTAGTAATTAACACTGCTTGGAACCAAGTTAAAAGAGTCAATATATTGAATACAATTAAATATTTTTAATAAGTGCCTCAAGTCTTGATAGCAAATCGTTTAAAAAAACAAAATTAAGAATAGCTCAATTGCATGGTAATGAGAATGAGGGTGTAGTCGATAACTGTTTTTGAGCATAAGTAATGAAGAGAGTCTTTATCATTAGCGGTAAACTAGATTAAGAATAATATTATATGGTTGCAAACAAAAAGAAGTAATTAGCATTAAATGAAGACGTTGTGGTCATATCTATTTATGTACTATTCCTTATCATCACATAAGGTTATGTGCTTGTAAACCAAAAGAAATGGAGAAAAAAAATAGATGAGAGGAGAGGAGTCCATGAACATGAAACCAGTTTATGTGAATCACGTTCTTGGTTTAGTTATGGGTTTCACATCATCCCAACCTAATAACTCTATCACCACACACAAGAACTTTTCAAAATGTAACAACATGAGATGATACATTGATCTCACATTACCATTCCCATCCTCAAAAACACAACTTTAGCATCTAGGAAGATGGTTGTTGGTTTCCCTTGTCTCCTTTTGCACGTGAGAGTAAGGAGCAATTAATTTTGGCTGCTTAGGGTAAGAGTGAGAGTCTAATACTAAAGCAAGCTAGGGAATCTAATCTAATCACAAGAAAAGGGTTCATCTATCTTCCTAAACACCCTAATCATTCAACCCACCACACCATTATTTACCCTTTCACTTTTCTCTTTTCCCCCCCTTTATCTTCTCATAACACCATCAGATTAACGCATGAACAACAACAACAACAACAACAAAGAGAGAAAAGGGAAGAAAAAGAAAAGGGACCAACTACTGTATCTTACTCCATACATAATCCCCCAATTCTCTCTCTTTAGGAAAAGGATCCCAATGTTGTTGCACCCCACCAACCGCCATTTCTTCATCTCAAAGCCACTCTCTCCTATTGCCCCATCACACCACTCATTGCTACTAAGAGAGAGAAAAGGAAGAAGATAGATTTAAAAGATGGATGCGAGTAGAAGAAGAGTTGGGGTTAGAGGGAGTGTGGTTGCAGCAGGGTCAGTGTGGGAAACCAGAATGAAGAGTGATGAAGTTCGTGGTGGTGTCAAAGTCTTCAATGCAGATGAAAATTCTGAAGGAGGAGGAGGAGGGAACAACAGCAACAATGTCGGTGGCACGAGATTGAAGAGAGGGCAAGTTGGGGTTGCTGTTCCCACCGGAAAGAGGAAAACTTGGAAATCAGAGAGCACAGACGGATCGGAGAAGAGTCCAATTCAGATAGCCAGGGGAAAAACAGAGCAAAAACAGAGGACTTGCGGCGAAGAACAACAACAGTGCAAGGATGTGAGCAATGGGATCAACAAGAGCCCAATTCAGGTGAGGTGGCCCTTTTTTTATTTTTTGAGTAGCAATTTGAGCATTATCGACTCCCAAATTCAAACTCAGAATCACACCAATTCTCTCTAAATAAAGGTTTTTCTTTTGTTTTTTAATTTAAATAAAATTGGTTGCGACTACATTGAATATTTTTTTTTCTTTTTAAAACCTCGTTACTTTCCTGTCGCGATCACAGAAGAAGCTAGTGAAGAGTGAAGGTGGTGAGAGAAGCCCAATTCACAAGACCAGAAAGCTAAGATCTAAAGAAGAAGAGGAAGAAGAACAGAACATCGGCGATTCAGAGAAGCATGAGCCTGGTGATGGGGCTGGTAAGAGTCCTGAGATGCTGAGAAAGAGCAAATCAGATTTGGCTAAGACCGAAAACCAATCGGTGAAGGGCGTCGAAGGTTCAATTCAGCTTAGGGAGACTAAAGCAGAATCAGATCATGAATCAAGGAATGGGATTGATGATGGATCAGATGGTTGTGGGAGTGAAAAGGTGATGCCAATTGAGAATGAGAAGAACAATGCTAGTGATGAAGATTGCAAGGATTTTGGTGTGTGCCAAGAGAAGGTAATTTCAAGCACTTCGGTAGAATTATCTGTTATGCATGCTGATGGAGATTCAGATGATGATGAAGGAGAAGGAGAAGAAGAACAAGAACAAGAATTAGAAGAGGAGATTGATGTGAAGGAAATTGGCATAGCAGAATCCAAGGTTGTGAATGAGCCAGAAGAAAGAAAGGTGGTTGTGAAGGAACCACAGAAGAAGGTGATTGTTGTGAAGGAACAAGAGAAAAAGAAGATTGTGAATGAGCCAGAACCTAAGAAGGTTGTGACTAGAAGATTTCAGCAAAGGAATGAGAGGCCAGTTTCTGCTCCTCTTACTGTGAACCAATCTCCTCCAATTATTAGAAGACATTCCACAATTTACCAGAATTTCTCCAAATCCAATAATTCAAGTAAGGCCTTTTGATTTTCCTTAAAAGTTTGTTCTTTCAATCTGATTTGTGTTTCATGGCTAATTGATCAATCACTGTGCAGTTCCAAAGACAGAAGAATGCGGTAGCTTTCCACAAACACAAAGCAAATTGCAGTCTCTAGGTGATTTTATTTGTCTATACATTTCAGAGTTATGCAAAGAAAGAAAAATTGTTGTCAATTTTGTACAATGTCAAGCATTTTTAATTCCTTGTGCATGTCACTCCTCAGTGGATTTAGTCATGTGGAGAGATATCTCACGATCTGCATTTATCTTCGGGTTTGGAACATTCGTTATAGTATCGTCTTCTTATGCCAAAGATATCAACCTGAGGTTAGAAAATCTTCACTACAAAGAGATCATTTTTTATACACATGCAGCATTAACAATTCTTGATCCTTGTTTTTGTGCAGTCTTATTTCTGTTACATCCTATATGGGCCTTGTCTATCTAGCTGTGATATTCCTCTATAGATCCCTAATTTGCAGGTAATAATCCAAGCAAAATAGTGGAAGAAAATAAGTGACATGAATTTATTATTTATATTAGGATATTCCTACTGATTCATTTTTGTTTGGAATCAAATTCTTCAGGGGAGTCATAGATGTAGATAACACAAACTATGTGTTGGGAGAAGAAGAAGCAATTTGGGTGCTAAAATTAATTCTCCCTTACTTGAATGAGTTTCTGTCAAGACTTAGAGCTATGTTTTCTGGAGATCCTGGTACCACAATAAAGGTGTTTTATTTTATTTGGTCACTGATCATATAATTTCTTCTTCTTTTTGTTCACTTTACCTTATTAGCGTTAAGATCTCTATGCAGTTGGCAGTGTTGCTCTTTGTTTTAGCTAGATGTGGCAGCTCCATTACCATTTGGAAGATGGCCAAATTTGGTAAGTTTCCGATGCCTTAATTTATAAATTTTTGCTGCATTGAAGGAGGATTCATACAATGCTTAAATGATGGGGTAGCTATGCCTATTCCATTCCTATATAGGCCTTAATTGGCATTTTACATGTCAATTCAAACTTTTTTCACATTTGCATAACTTGTTAGAGGAATGAAAATTGCATCTTTTTCTTTGCCATCTATATTCTTGTTTTTCTACCTTCTCTGTGGTTTTATTTTATCAATTACTGAGTTGTTCTCATTTTTTCACTGTCGTAGGCTTCTTTGGAGTTTTTACAGTGCCAAAGATCTGCGCTTCCTATTCTTCACAGTTGACTGCATATGGTAAAAATTCTAAAATTCATGTAACGTTTAACCATATAACAGGCAGTTGTGTTATTTGTATTAATTATTTGTGGAACAATGTACCGACTAATAGTTCATCCACCATTGGATAAATTTCAACGAGACCCACCCCCTATTGAGATATCATCTACTAGTGGATGGGTTGTGAGTCGATGGATGAATGAGTCATGAGTAGGTACAGTGTTTTACAAATATGTGAACAAGCTCACACACAAATGTAGTTTTACGATGCAGTAAGTAGAGCAGTGATGCAAATTGGTAATTGGGTGGGTAGTTTTTTAGGGTCTTATCGTCAAGTGTAAACGTTGCAGTTAGGCCCACAAATGTATTCATTCATTCATTTCATAGGAACGACTCTTTTGTACCGTTATATTGTGGTACTTTTGGTGACTCCGATTCACCGTAGTAGATTTGGTGGGTCCTTTATATAAAAGAATTGGGGTGATTAATTATAAATTTAAATATATAAGGTTCAAGTATGGTTCCTCCAACGAAATAATTAAACTCTTAAGCGTGCTTTATGGTTTTTGGCACTTTTGATTCTAGACACCGAAAAGATGGAGATTGAAATGAAATCATTATTTAATGCATCACATGGATTAGCAATTTAGCATCTATTTGTCTTTTAGCTCTTCATGGTTTTGGGCCCATTAAGAGGGTTGGGACACGAAAGCACAATTGTGAAATTACTAATAATAATAATGGTCCTCCACATACCTGGTGGTCCCCACCAGAAAAGTCCAATCTATATTTACTTGTGGGTGTGTTATATTGGATCCTTAATTTGGCCTTCGCTAGCTTACGGGCTCAAAAATTTAATTTGCATTATGAATTTGTTATGATAACATCTTTGTGCCTATTCTTGTGAGAAATATTTATATGTTTAAGAAGTACGCACTAAATTTGTTCAATATTTATTAATTTTTAAATGTGCTCTTTTTTTATTATTATTATTATATGAAGGAAATTTTTGGATTCGTCGATTCCGGGATGCATGGGATTCATGCTCTCACAAAAAAGCCGTAGCTCTTGGAATCTTTTGCCTCGTGTGGAACTTGTCATCAGTTGTTGCTCGAATTTGGGCTGGTAATAACACCCTCTAATCTCAAATTATGTTGGTTAATTAAGATCCTTAGATTTAACTTCAACCTTTAGTTTGTTATCAAATTTTTTAAATGTGCTTGTGTGATGACCGTCACGTGTGAACTAGTTTCTACGAAAGCCTCTTAGTGTGTTAATCATGAAAACGCGCAACATTTTATAATAAAAAAACCTTTTAAAATAAATAAACTCATAAATGAAATACAATCCTTACAGAAAAATTATAATTAAAAATACAATATTAAATAATTTAAAATGTGAAACATTATGTTTGTAGTTTACTGAATCACTCTACTGACGGACATAAAAATAAACTAACTAATTACTTGAAATGTAAACTAAGGATAACTCCACGGTAACTTGAAGCTCACCACAGGAACGTTGTTGACTATTGAAGGAGAGGAACTATATCCTTGTCGTGGTTCACAACTAAAAAACTAATAGATGTGGGCATGAGTCATCATTTCAGTGAGCGAGATCACACCACATGGGACAATTCATAAATATGGTTCATACAATGCATTACATAATATATATCATACATTAATCATTCATAATAATAATACTTAATGATAAAACATAATCTTATTTAAAACATAATCATTAAATAAGGAAGATATTTAGATATATGGATTTTGAGCATTACAGTCTATCTTACAACGCACTACCCAAGTATTTAGGCCACGACAGCTAGGATACGCTACCCGAATCCATAAATTCCTAATAGTTAGTTCAACGCACTACCCAAGCACCTAGGTCCCGATAGCTAATGATAAACATATCTACCTGAGTCCATAAATTTATGATAGTTAGTTATGATTCTAACTACAACAGTACCAAGGGTAAACATAGACCGTCACTGACTTAAAGTTTTATCATATATAACTTCCTTAAAGACATTTCTAAAACATGATAACTAATAACTGAATTGAAGTCTTTCCTCCTAGGGTTCCATGCGATATACACTTACATTATGCGCAACTTATGCATAAATAAAATGATCTCATGTCGTTAGAAAATAGTTTTTATGAGTTCTAAAATATTTTTATATATTTTTTCTATAAACAAAAGACATAATAATTTCTAAAATAAAAGAAATAATTAATTGATCATAAAAAATACCTAAAATTCTAAAACATGCATAAAAATATTTCATAAAATAATACTAATGGCAACATATGCCGTGATTTAACGTTACTCACCTGGAAATGACTGGCGACTAAAAAGTACTGACACTAGGAGCTCCTGAAACTCTACGTAGAGACACTCCTTCCCATGAACAGAAGAAAAAGAGAAAGAAAGTTCGCACTCAAAGCACAACTTTCAGAATTCTTTGAGTGAATTAATAAGTAAAAACATTCAGGGGAAAATTCTATTTATAGGAAAAGTTCAAAACCCCTTCTAGACATACTATTCGATGTGAGACTATACCTCCTTGCCGCTGCAGCGCTCTCTAGGAATTGTAGTTCCTATAATGCATCGTGCTGCTACAGCACACCCTGAGTGCTAGAGCGCTCGTCCTCCTTCTTTTTTGTTGGAACTTGGAACTATGGGTTGTTAAAGAAAAGCTTTGTGCCTTGCACTACATAATTTTATAATAATTGGGATTGTACAATTGCAGTGTTCGTACTATTTGTGGCATTCCGATATTACCAACAACATTATTTGGTGAGAGAGGAATGGGTGGAAGATGAAGCAGGGTGTGATGAAACGTGGCAAGAACAACATGTTGGAGTTGGAGTGCATCATAGACAAGGAGGGCGTGCTGTACCTAATTTTGTTGAAACAAATAAAGTAAAGAAAGGATTCTGAAGCATGTGTGTACCACATTTAGCAGGCTTAACCAGTTGTAACGCAGTGTGGATTTTTATTTTTTTTTAAGTTTCACATAGTATTTTTCTTTTTCCTGCATATATATTTTTCCATTGTAATAATTTTATTGTCATTACAAAAAAAAAAAATATAGGGTTCAAGAGGAAAAGGAAAATCACTTAGTTTACTTGGACGTTTGTGGTTTATAATTAGCTAATTAGTAATTAGCATTTAGTTTTTTTTTACATTTGTGAATGCACTCTTTTCTTATCACTTTAGTAAACATACTTTAGACAATTAAAGCAAACATGGGAGAGAAATAACAGAGCATGATTTTTAATAACTCATGATTGAGGGAAAGAAAATGCACAAATTAAAAAGATACACACAATTGTCCCTTCTATTGATGATATAGTGGCATGAAAACTAAATTTAACCATGTTAATAAATTAACATCATAAGCCCAAAATGTAAGGGTCGATTTTAATTTTATTTGGGTTATAAAATCAAATCTAACTGATATGTGGTCTAATATTTTTCACCCACAGTTTTTCATTATCTCAATAAAACCTTTAAAAAAAATTGAGTAGGTTATTATAGAAAAAGCCCTGAATCCTGATACACTTTATTTTGTTTTTCAAACGGCCCAACGTTTGCAAGTACAAAGCGAATGCCGAATAGTATAGCAAGCCCAGCCCAAGGGATTTTGACGGTGATCTAATTTGTGCACTGAGAGCAAGACCTAACCCATTTGATATTTTTTCACAATCAACGAGCACTCTAATAAGGGCAGCTAGAATGGAATGATCACGTTCATGATTTGAAAATTTGATCCCCTAGGGATTTATTATTCGTTATATTTCGCTCGCACTTGATGTTTTCTCTATTTGCAATTGGTCTATTTTGCCCTGGCAAGTTATCTGTGATTTCTCTTGCCTTTCTAGCTTCTTGTGTCCTGTTTTCATTACCCTTTTTTTTCCCCATTTGGTTGTGTTATTATGTAATCACTTTGTTTCTGGATGACAACGTGTAGATGAGTGCATTCATCCATCCCGCAGTGTTGTAGAGAGATAGCCCTTTTTCTTGGTACAAACAGAGTATTGTAGTGCTCAAATGAATGGCTAATCTGGTGTGACATTTGGCTACATACATAAGGTATATGCATCTCAGATGGATAGCTAGTTTGTGAACATAAAATGAGTTATAGCCTGTAAAATAGTTATTTCCTAGTTTAGTGGTGGCAGTGTTAAGCTTGTAGGTCCCATTCATTTGGGTTATATTTCTCTCCATTGGAAGTACTTGTCGCTAGAAGAAGTGAAATACGTCATGCTGGGGCACTCATATATATTAAGTTTACAAGCAATGAATTAGGTACAAGCTAGATTGTTGACGCTCCAGGGTTATTTCTTTTCTTTTCTTTTTTTCATCACTCATAGGTATTTATATTTTATCATGTATAGCCAGCATGGTAAGAAATAGAGATTGATTCTATTTACATTATTTGATTGTTGAATTTTGAATTGCACTTAGCTGCTGAATGGTTTACATGCTCTATTATAGTTTAAAGATGCGATGATTCTCTTGGTTTTGTATACACTAGATTTAGACCCACCCGATGTGTGACCAAAAAAAGTAATTGAAATCAACTCATGTTTTTTTAAAAAGATTGAGTCTCATATGAAGAAATAAAAAAAAATGACATAATGAATCTTGAATGAGATAAAACATTAAACTTTATAAATTGATGTGCCTAAACACAAGATGTATGACTAACAATCTTTTGCGATAATGTTTTAACATAAATGAAGCTACAATTTGAAATCATAATTTCCTTAAGTGAAATTTAAAGTTATACACTTGTTTTCACTATATATTTATATTATTTATATTATTTATGAATTTTCGTTCTAACATAAAACTTTGATTCTTTCAATAATTTTAAAGAATGTTTTTTTGTTGTCTTTGTTTATCGAAATCATTTGATCACTTTCACAATTTGATTTTTCTAATGGTTGAAATTCTATTTTCTCAATTGTGTCTTAATTTTGTTATTAAATTTAAAAAAAGTTTTTCTTGTAAAAAGCTTTGACTCATGAGATGAGATTGCAAGTTTATGCTTAAATTTCTTTCTCTGTCACCTCCCTGTGTAAATGTAAAAATTATCAAGACTTGCGGGCTATATATAACAATACTGTCTCAAAAACATTTTTTAAAAAAAACATAGTACAAAAAACCAAGACATAAATAGAATCAGTCTTCTTGCAAAAAAAAATTGATTTATGAAATTGCAAGTTTTGGTTCTAATTTTTGGCATACATGTGTGTGTGTATGTTTGATGGTATGGACCATAAGCATAACACCATAATCATTCAAACTTGCTGATAAGACCTAGGTATGCGTACAAGCAACTCATACAACACTATTGAGCTTGTTATCCTCTTCTTCCATGCCAAATTGGTTAGAGCATGGTTTAGATTTTGATGAGTTCTGCATAATGAATGAATAATTTTCATTGCTTGCACCAACACTTTCTGACGCATATATATAGTTGAGGGGGGTAAGGAGTTACGACCCTATTTTGTATTTGTTAGAGCTTCTTTTTGCTTGAACAATAATATATGGTTCGAGCAAAACTCTACATTGATCAACGGATGGTTGCACCTAGTGATACGCTTATTTTTAAATCATGTAAGCAATGATTTTCCTAATGATTTCGAAATTACAAGATTTAAAAATGGGAGTGACAATTGGGTGGGCGATCTAAAATGAGACTGGTGGTAGTTTATGGTGGTGAGCGCGGTAATGAGAGAAGGAGTGTGGAGAGAGGGTTATTGTTTGTGAGCATAAATGAGAATTATTGTAGTGAGAAGTTACACTCACACATTACGAAGAGGAAGGGAGAAGGAGTGTGGAGAATGAGAGATTAACATTTGCAATAATAAGATGATGTGACGAGAGTATATGCTTGGTACCAGAATTTATATATCATAATAGATAGATAGATGGCCTCTCTTCTATGTTGCTTTTCTGAACATACATGTAATAAATCAAATTGATGTCTCCAAAGGGAGCCTTTTCAAATTGGATCACATGCATATCTGGGACGGATCTAGAAAATGTATAAAAAGGTGTCAAAATTTATAGTGTCATTAAATAAATATTATGATACCATTAATAACAATAAACATTTTTATTTTATTTATGAGTTTACTTTTTACATTATTCATACTTGAAAAACGTTTATTAATAGTAACATTTAAAATGAAAAGAGTTAATATCAAATAAATAAAACAATAAATTAAAAAATATTACAAATTATTCTTATAAATAATTGATACATATAACTCAGAGATTGACATAACATCAATTTGAAAATGTTAAGCTTGTGTGATATTTAGCGAAGTTAAACAACCCCCCGCGGCACCTTAAATCCGTCCCACCATATGATGACCAAGTTGAAGCCCTTTGCCCGCACTTTTCTAAAAGAAGCAAGTGAAATGTTTGAGATGTACATATAACACGCACCATGAAGGATCTTGATGTTGCTTTGGGGCAAGGAAGTGTTGTTCTCATTCTTGATGACACAGAACACGTGAGTGCAATGCCAGTTTAACTTGAAACGTACGTTGAATTACCTAATTGGCATTGAAATTCATTCTGATGAAGTTCACAAGTTTTGTCAGATGACTTCTAACTGAAATTGATTAAATTTGGGTCATGTAAGAGTAATATGATTGCATAATATGAAGAAGAAAACAGAAACATAAGTTTACTTTGCAATGTTGCCTTCGTTAAAATATAACATAGTATCAGAGACTAGGAAATATGGCTATTGACTCGTTTCTAGTTGCTGTTGCCTACTGAACTAAGTATTTGTTTTAAGAAATGAAATACATGTTTACATTTTATACATAGATGCATCCATATTTATGTTTTATTTATTTGTTGCGTTAACAGATTTTTTGTTCCATTCTTCCTATGATAGTACAAGTTTGGGTGCTTTCTTTTTCTTGGAATATAATTATCGATGCGAAGTTCATTCTTTGTGTAACAAGCTCAGATTATGAGATATGCTAAGATCTGTTCATTTAATCTTGCTGATAAATGTTGTACGCATAGACATAACTTGATACTAATGGAAAGATACCATTTTTTTTTGCTTCAAGTTGTAGCCAATTTGGTCTCAATTGCAAATCTCTTTCTGAAGATGAAAATGAAGTTGATGGAGCACTCTCGAAAATTCTTAAATGTTCTCAAGCAAGTCCATTGTTCATTCTTTGAAGTGTCACTAAGTTTCTTTATGGAGAATCACTTGATCTTGAAATTGAATCTCACTTTGTTAGAATTTTGTCCTATCTTTGTCCTCATTGGTATTTTTCTTTAAAAAAGTATGTTATGTCAGAATTTTGAGTGGCATTAATTGGAAGCCAAAAACTAACTGAATGAATAGTACACGTGACTCATCTGCCTCTCTAGGCAGAATGCATAATAACTTGTAGTTGAATTAATTGGCTATACTCAACCTCCTCATGCCTTAGCCTTACTATGTATATGCATCACACCAATACACAAACACCGGTGTGTATGTGTTCTTTTTGGTAAATATTGGATGATGGGTGCACAATTCCATCAAATGTAGTTTAACTTATTATTTTTGCAAAAAAAAAAAAATTAACTTGCAAAAGAGTTTAATTGTTATGCATTACATTGTCATCTAATCAGATTATTTTCTATACATGAATTTTTAAGTAATAAGTAAGAGAGTCAATTCTTTTTACTTATATGATAATATTTAAGTAGATAACAGTACTATCCATATATAGCTATTAAATTCATATTAAAACAATGCTCAAAAGTCAAGGTTTGGGGGGGAAATTACCTTTCAAGGCAAATGCATACTAGAGAGATTTTTGCTTTGTAAGATATTGAAGAGATAAGCACAAGCAGCAAGAGAGACTTTAACCCCTCACATTTTGCCTGAA
Organism: Nissolia schottii; assembly: GCA_003254905.1. NCBI lineage: Eukaryota > Viridiplantae > Streptophyta > Magnoliopsida > Fabales > Fabaceae > Nissolia > Nissolia schottii. Next base: position 827,990 of record QANU01093679.1, on the reverse strand, counting down.
CAAATCTAAACATGCACGTGGGAGATTCTCATGCTGCAGCCCTTCACAATTCTTTAGAGCAAATTGAACCTAAACTTCCTCTCGAATGTACCATTTTATTTGGGAAGGGAGATATCCAAGAAGAAGGATCTATCCCATGTATTTTGTTAATGTTGATAAGCATGGGGGGCCAAACTTATCAAGTTTCACTACGGAACTTTTGTAGCTAGTCAATTTTTTATTGCATCAAATAGACTAAGGCATTTAAAAATCTAAAAATGGCATTAATAAGAATCATGTTGAAAATAGAATGCAATTAATACAACAATACTATTATGGCAGCGACGACCACATATATCAACTCGCAGAATTATTAAATCTCGAAAAGAAAAGCTTGACTGTTCAATAACTAAATACACCAACGATACATCTTCCCTTGGAATTTCCTCATCAACTATTTTTCCCTTCCTTTATTCTCACGTGTAATTGTCATACCTTGTCACAATTTAACTCATGAGTCATCATCACTAACCAATGGTGCCTCTTCTTCAATGGCGTGCAATATTTGAAGTTTTAGTTGGTCTAAATAACCGAGGAACAAAAAAAGAATAACAAAAAAAATCTTATGATTGCGAAAGATGCCTACATGATTGGTGGTGTCCCTCTACGTGGCATGTCACGTGAAAATGATAGTGATGTGTCTGAATCTTTTGGAAGATGGTAGTTAGGAAAGACAATTTAGAATCTCACTAATTCCATTGAAATTCCATTAAAAAATTATACTATTTATATTTATACTCATAAGTCATTTGGCATGTCGACTCAGTTATCATTTATGATTGAATAAGATATACCAACTCACTAATTTTTTTTTATTAGATAAAATTTTGATAAGGTGCGAGTTTTTTTGAATTATTTAATAGTAATTAATTAATGGGTTAGCATAATATTTTATAACCAATGAATTTTTTTTTTTTGACAACAAGTCACAGGTTATATACAGAGTTATACTGGTAACTAAAATGTAGTTTGTCTGTTTATTAAGGTTCCACAGATTGATATACTTGTCAAGTGAGACGGTTGAAAATTGAGTGGCCAAAATTTCATAGCTTATCTATCTCAAAGGACAACGCAATCGATTATTGTGTGAATTTTATTGCTTTTGTGAATTTTATTGGTTCGTCTCATTTGTATATTCATAATGGTAACATGCAAGAGGTACCACTATTTCTATACCACTTGTCACTTAGAAATTTTTCTGCACGTAATTTTCATGTGTGAGCTCCTTTGCCCCTTCACCTCTAATAATGGGACTCTCACCCATCATAAGTAACATTGGGCCCTTTTTAAGTCTCTACATATATCACACAGTACATACCATCCTAAGCATCAGTAATCTATATGCGAGTAACGTTATGCATGTGTTCCACTTAGAATTGGGACATGTGTCCAATGTGACCACCTCTTTTACATTGAACAAGATATGAGCTGAAAGGGTCTGTGTGACGCCATGATTATGAGATGCTGCCAAAGCTCTTTCATTTGGAAAGGAAGATCATGCAACTTATTCGAAGGTACATAGATGTGACATTGCGATTTCTAAGCAACCCTCTGTTGTCACTTTTTGGTTGGAGGAGGAGGAGAGAAAATAAAAAAGAGAAAGAAAATGAGAGAAAAATAAAATCAAAGTTAATTTACGTACTTATAAGTTCTAACCTTAATTTGTAGTGTGTGTATATAAATATGAAATAAAAATGAGATGTATTTGACAGTATAGGAAGATCATGTGGACATAAAAAAACAAAAAGAAAGATCATTCATAATTACCACTAATTAATGTCAAGAATACGGAAATCGCAGTTATGATATGATGTGTTTGGGGTAAGATTAAGAAAATTTGACCGGACATTATAAAAAAAATTAGATTGAATATCGAACTAGTCGAGATAGGGGTTCAAAGGTTCAACCAGTTGAACCGAGATCGAATAAAATTATATATTTTATTATTGATATATGTATATACATATAATTAAGTATATCTTATATAGTAAATAAAGATCACTTTTTATATAATATTTGTACATTATTTGTGTTATGAAAATATATAAGTATTATACTAAAATTAATAAAAAAAATTTACTTTTTAAAAAAAATTTCAATTTCTTTTTCCATTTTAAAGAAAGATAGAATCAGTTCGGTTCACCAGTTTTCACCAATTCTTTGAACAAGCAGTTAGTAGGAGAGCAAACCGAACCAAGTAGGGGTCTTCAGGTCAATTTTCAAAACCATGGCATGGAGACAAGCTATTGCCATTTCTGTAGTCTTTGCTATATGTTATAACAACACACACATATATATAGAGGAATAATGACAATGAGACGGTGGGGGCGGGATAAAAATTCACCTCCACCCCTGCACAATACTCATGCAGATACGCATTAATAATTTCTCCATAAATAACTAGGTATCCACATATATTCAATATATAGTTGAAAATTTCATAAATTAATAATGAAAAATAAATTATAGCAAATTCTGATTTAGGTTTTAGTAATTTGCCTGATATAATTAAAAATATTCAAGCACAATTAATCTAAAAAAATTGAATAACTTAAAACACTTGAAATAAAAATAACAAGAAGTATAAATAGGAACAATTTATTTTACTTTAACTAACCTAAATAACAATATTAGTCAAATATTCTATCAATCTAACACCAACATAGACTCACGGGTTTTAGTCTTTACTTCATGATGGAACTCACATATTATCAAGATAGGGAAATAAATTAGTAATAAAATCATAAAATATGGTTATATAATGCATTATAGTTTTGACATGAACAATAATGTATCAAAATAAATTTATTTATATAATTAAAAGTAATTTATATATTTCACATATCGGATACTTGCGGATATGGGAAAGTAACCGTTATCCCCACCCCATTTGATAAGTGGGTATTGAAAAAGTTCATCTCTATATCCATCCTGTCACAGGTATTATCTACGGATATCTGCAAGGGCTGATAAAATTGTCACATATATATATATATATATATATATATATATATATATATATATAAATCCAAACCCTCTTTTTCTAAAACATATTTCATCATAGGTCGATATTTTAATAATTTTGTTAGAATATATTAAAATATTATAATATACTGTAAATTACATCATAGTCAATAAAGAGTGTTGCAGAAGAGAGAAATTAAGCGACTGATATCATATTGACTCTAACAGAATTGGATTGAATATGCCCAATTAGAGCTTCATTGATTGAGGTGAATAGCTCATATGCACATGATGCAAATTAACTAAACAAGCTAACTAAAGTTCTAACCTCTTAACCGAGAAATTAAAAAACTACGCACGACATAGAATATATATTATTGATTATTCTTGAGAAAAGAAGAATTAATAGAGAAAGACAAATAACTAATAATGTATATCTCATGTGACACATGCCCTTTTTTTAATTTTATGGAAGATAAAAGAATTTCTCTCTCTCAACCGTAGTAGGTAAGTTAATTAAATTAACTAACAAAACTATTACAACTAACGATATGTGTAATATATCCGAGCAATTTCATGTGCATAAACATTTATTTTGCTACTTATATACTCTCTATTCTGTTTTGATTTGTCCAAAATCAAATGTTACACATATCACGGTAAAAAAATTTATTGATAAATGCATAAAATAATATAAATTAATAAAATTATCGTTATGTAAAAAAATTATATTTCTAATACAATTATTACTTTCTTTATATCTATTATACTAATAAATGTTTAATTATAATTAAGGGTATGAATAAAAAATAAATAAATAAATCTAAATATTATAAATAAAAAGATATTTCAAAATCTTAAAAAACAAAAAAAATGATCTTTTAGAATGGAATGGAGTGAGTATAACCCTGTAAGATAGATTAATGCACCATGTAAACTACTTAATTGAAGAGAGGAATGATATGCCAAAACGGATGACGGTAGTCACTAGGAGATCATCTTATTGGCTGCTATGATGCCTCTGATCCTTTGAATCAGCATTTGTGGCTTTCACTATATATATATATATATATGTAATTAGAATTATTATTATTATTATTTTAATAAAAAAATCACTTGATATGGCGTTTACTTAATTAAAAAGATGGGACAGGCACAAAACGAATAATGTTTTACATATATTTATAAAAAAAATTGTTATTCACATACCTCAAAAATAATCACTTAATAACCACTAAAATAGATAAATAAATATTATAAAATAAAAATATATATTATAAAATAGAAAAATAAACATTATCAAACACAGAAAATAAGCAATATTAAACGAACATCGACACGTAAAAATGGTCGGTGATAATGTTTATTTCTTTGTTTGTAACAATAATAAATTCACCTATGCACAAACAACAAAAATGTTCGGTAACAATATTTATTTATTTTTTGTGAATAATATTTATTTATCTGTAATTGTTTTTGTGGTGTACAACTAACAGAATCAATTATTTTATTCTCTTTCCATCACTTGTGTCCAAATTCCTCTTTGCAAACTAACTTGAGTAAAAGAACGACTTATTTTATTTCGTACTAATATTTTATATATATATATATAGAGAGAGAGAGAGTCTGATTTTTGAGTGAACGCAGTTATCCCTGTTGGGAGACTCACCCGCCATAGCTAGGTGCGCGACTCGGGTCGGCCTGAATTAGTCAAGGCTAAGCCTTGGATACCGGATAGGCAACTTAAAAAAAAAATATGTTAAGCAAATTAGACTTGGAGTAAAATTGGAAATATACATCGTCAACAATGTACAATTTTTTTTTTAAATATCTTGTTTTTCTTGATGCTTATTTTGTGTTTGGAATGGACAACTAGTTGATTAGAATACCATCCTAAAAAAAATAAGAAAAAGGATTAGTAGTAATTCAAATCGAAAAGGTTCTACATACAGTTTGCCCAACCCGTCGACATGAATTATTTTCTTGATAAAACATGATCTCTTACAAAATTAGAAGTCCCAATTTTTCATACCGAAACTAGAACAACAAAAAAACCAATCAAAAAATTAAAACAAAAAAAAAGTTTCAAAATTTTCATAATCTTTTGTTAATTTTTTTATATATATACATATATCTTGTTTTAATATAAATTTTTGAGAGAATTTTAAAATAATCATACTCATAAATGCATAGATTATAATGAGTCTCATATTGTTGAGACAACCTTGAAGGAGAGACCTAAGAACTTTAATTTGACTCTCCATTCTAATAGTTATCTTGTGGAGTGTGATTCTCTCACATTCTTATATTGGTTACAAATGGTGCAAAGATTGCCTTTCATAAGGTCCACTATGAGCTCCAACAATTGTCTCAATTGTCATCGTATCATTTTTCATACAAAATCCTCAAAGTATGCCAACCCCAATTCTTATGAATTAACTAATAACATATACCTATGGATGTAAAAAAAACATTTATTTTTTGTCCGATCCACAATAGATTTGTTTGTATTGACTTTTTTTTTTAAATAAAATATTTTTCTTTTATAATTTAAAGAGTGTATGAATATAACTTAAAATATTTATTTATTTATTTTATTAAAAAATTTTAAAAAAATATTTTTATTATAAATGAATCCAAATGAGTGAAAATTTAATTAGGTAGCTCTCAAATTTACTGTATAGAGTACCAACTACGACCAAAAGCAAAATAATCATGACTGCTTCGAGATGGTGACCACACAAGGCAGTCCATGTGAGAGGGGATATCAATATATAACGGGAAATGACACCACAAACGAAAAGTGCTTTTACTCAAAAACATATATAAGCAAACACCACTTAATACTCCTCCACCCCCATGATTTAGATGTCTATGAAGACAAAATGTGTATCATAACATTTCACATGGTGGCATCTCGTCGCCCATTCCCATTAGTTTGCAACTTATATTCTTCACATCCCATCATATGCTAAAATCACTATTATTATTCGACATTTATTTTCTTCTAATTTTTGGTTATTAGCTATTATTGATAGCTAGCGAATCTGTGCATAACTACAAGAGAGACAGTTCTGCTATCTTCGTGATAATTTAAAAAAATTAAGCATCGTATTTTTGGCATGTTAGCTTATTTTTGTGTGTATTGATGGTTTAGCGGTGGAGCTATGTATATGTACAAAATACACGTGCATATAATTAGTGTGGACTTATTTAATTAAATCAAAATCCATAATGATAATTAGATGAGAATATATAAACGCAAAATCATAATTTCACACCCAATGCAGGGAATACTGACTATATATGATAATAACCAAACCAACTGATTAAGTTATAACAACATATGCTAATTGCAATTGTCTTACTAAACTCACGTTAATATTGCGGTAATTAATCCATTTTTATTTTTAAGATTCGTGATGGATCAAGGGAAATATTACGAAGAAACAATATCAATAACAGGAATTGTGTGAAAAATATAATATTGCTTAAGATTGTTGAGTGTTATGTTTATAATAGATGGTCACTTATTTATTGGTGGAAGACAATAAACAAACATTATTATAAAACAAATTATAAAACAATGTGTAATTGGTACAATAAATTTATAACTTCTGAGTAACTACTATAACATTTGCAACATGCTCCCAAAAACTCAAGTGGGTTTTGACGAAACTAACATCAGTTTGGAAAATATAGTTTAGAGGGAGAGTGCGTGGAGGCAACAACAAGGGTTGTGCAAAGGCAGAAGCAACAACAGAGAGTCTAGACCAACATAGAGGAACCTAGAGAGGCAACGAAGAGTCTAGACTTCCGTGGAAGAACCAAGAGCGACAACTACTGCTCGGAGGCAGCTAGGTGTCAACAAGTTTGGGTTGGGCAGAACCACCAAAGACAACTAGTTTGGGCTATACAAAACTAGTAAAGGCAATGATCTTCATTTCTTTTCATGAAAAATACACTTTTGGAGTAGAATTTGGAAAAGGACCTCCCAAATCAGATTTATATCACCGAAAAACCTTAAGAAGGGATAGCGAAACATGGGATGACAAATCTAAGCGGAAGGGCATGGACCACATGCCAAAGTTTGTAGCACCCGTGGAGGCGCGTATAGTAGCAGGTCAAATTTCTGTGGAAATCGTCGAAACAAGGTGAGCATTGTGGTATGTACGGTGTATCAAACAGAGTTATGGAAGATAGATAACTCGAGATGGCAGTGAAAGCGATATGTGGAGAGCAGAAAACAAACTAAAAATATGAAGATAGAAAAATGGGAGCCAAAATGGGGAGCCTAATCTTTAAGGTAACAAAAGTAAAAGAATGACTCGAGAAAAGGTGTTATAACTCTGATACTATGTTAAGATTCATAATGAATCAAGAAAATTATATTACACAAAAACAGCAATAACAAGAATTGTGTGAAAAATATAACCTTGCTTAATTGCCGAGTGTTCTTAATTTTTCACACACACACATATATATATATATGTCTGTATGTATAATCTGGTACAAAATTAGAGATTAATAAATAACAGTTGCAAAGTAAATATGTAACTTACAAGTAACTACGAAAACATTTATAACGTAAGTGGGAAGCGTTGCACACAGTTTGTCAATTGCTAAATAATTTCATTTTCTCTTTTTGTCAGAAGACAGAAGGAATTAGAGATGGGATTTGACTATCTAACAGCAATGGAAGAGTATTTGGGGACGGGAACACTGCAATTATAGCGACGTTGGACCTTTCACCAATGATCTTAATTTTCAAGCAATAGCCACTTAATTATGTTATCAATAATATACAGAAAAAAAAATATTAAAAGTTTCAAGCCATACATACTGCAAAGGAAAAATGAATTTATAAAAAAAGAGTTATGAATAAAAAAAAAAAATACTGCAAAGGAAAATTCCATGGATTTGCGTCATGCACGTGAGCGGCTTGTGACACTGTTGTCTGCATTTGTCGCTGTCTGTTCCTTTCATATTGGCCATGGAAATTGTAGCTACTATTATTATCTTTTAGCATAAAGAAAAGGCCAAATAATTAACATCCACATTTTTGTAACCGAAAAAGAAATTTTCACTCAATTCAAAAAGAAAAATAAAATCAGATTTCAAATACATTGAAAAAAAATTAATTCTTTTTCTTTTAGTTGGCTCAAAGAAATAATTCTTTTTGATTTTTTAACCAATGTTATGTTAACCAAACCTTTAAGACTTCTCAATTCTACCTGCTTGCCAAGTACATATTTATATAGGCTGAAAGTACTGTTACTCCAGACCTGCCTCCTGCTCTTGCTGCAGTCTTGCCTGCATGATAAAGGGAAATGGGAGGAGGAGGAGGAATAATAACAGTGGTAGTATTCACCATAGTAATAATAATTTATACAAATAAATAAAAAATATTCAGAGAAAAAATTATTTTTGATATCCACCTTTTTATGTTTATTTATTTTTTTATCTTTTTTTTATCTTTACATGCCGTTTATAGGGCAGGGTTTTATTAGCAGTTTTCAATTTTCATTTGAGATTTGACCCGCGTGAAGTGTGTGCAATTGGTGTTAATAACAATATATCTTAATTAGAGGTCTAATGTTTGAGTCCTAAAAATACAACTATGTTAAATCTCAAGAAGAAAGAGTTTTTTTTGTTCAAGAGATCATATTCGGCTCCAATAGGATTTCCTTCGGATATTTGTGGTCTAGACCACAACAATAATAACAATAATAATAATAATAATAATGAGGGTTAATAGCAATTTAACTCGTATTATAGCTATTATGCACTTAACTTTCTAAAGTTGTAAAATGTGCAATTAGACCCTATAAATTTTTTAAACAATGCAAATAATACCTTGTCACTTTTAATGTCTAAAGGGTCTGTTAATACACATGTGTCTGTCACATGATGTATTGTAAGGACAAAATTATCCTTTCTTTAAAATTAAAAATAAAAATAAAAACTAATTTTTTGAAGACAAAATATGGACAACAACGAAAAAAATAACATTGGCAACAGTAGAAATCATAAGCAACCACCGAAAGAAAAATGAAAAAAAGCAAAGAGTAAAGGTGGCAAAGGAGGTGACGCAGGAGATAACATAGGAGGTGGACGAAGTTTGCGACAACGATGATGAGCATGAAAGGAGTTGGGGCATTGCGCATTTGATTTTTTCTCTTAATAGTTTTTTTTTCAAAGATATTGTAATTTTGTCCTTATAATACCTTATGTGACGGACACATGTGTACTAATAAATTTTTTAGACATTAAAAGTGACGAAAAATCTTATTTGTACCGTTTAAAAAATTTAGGGAATGAAATTGTACATTTTGCAATGTTAGAGGATTAAGTGCTCAACCAATATATTGCTCGTTTAAATTGCTATTAACCCTACTAATAATAATAGAAAAAAGATTGAAGTATTGAAACTTTTTTTATTTTATTAAATTATCAAGTTTAATTTAACAGTTTCATAACGTAATAAACCATAGATTAAATTTCTCACGCCATTCGAACAAATATTTTTTTTAAAGAAAATAATAAGAAGAATAAATCATTTCTCCTGCGCAAAATATTTATACACATAATTAGTTACGTAATTAATGCTTAATAATCCACGCTTAGAAAAAATGCTGACTGATCAACAATGTACGGCTCTTTGCTTAGTAATATGACAACCCCGTTAGGTGCATCGAAAATATTTCTTCGGAAAAAACCCACTAATTAAACAATATTTTTTTTACTTGTACAATTATCATTTAATGATTACAAAATTATTATATTACATATGTTCTTAATATTTTATTATAAAAGAAAACATCGATAACTTTAACTCTTTTTTTTCGATTATAAAATATTAAGTTAATATATTACACATGTTCTTAAAATATTTTATATTGATAATTGCAAAAGATCCTAATTTCTCTCTTGCCGTTACAACTTACATTAGAGGGCAGGGCGTGCATGCTGAGATCATCTTAAGCAGCACTAGTGCACCGCACCAACATAACAAAACCTAGACAGAGATTTTTATTTATTCATTTATTTATATTATTTATTTTTTCTAACAAGAACAAAATGAAAAAGGCTGGCTGGAGTCGCCAACCACGAGTCTTTGTCGAACCTAAACTACAAATGTTAATTTTTAATTTCATTTCTTATACTTAATTACCTCTTACCCAACAGATAAGAGGTTAATATTCTGAAAGAAAATACTTGAAAAGTTTATCTAGTTAACTTGCACTTGATTTAGTAAAGCTTTTTAAAAATGTGTTTTTGCTTTTAAAAAGTATAATTCAATTTTTTGTGCTTGATAAATAGAAAAGTTGAAGAGTTCTTGCTCTTCGTTTTTTAGAGTTAGACGTGTTATTGAGAGCTCTCTAAAGAGACTTTTTAAAGTTAGTTCTAACTCTAAATCTCTAAAATTTAAAAAAAATTTAAATAATCTCAAAATTAAATAAATTTTCAATTTTTCATTCAATAATTAATAAAATATTGAAAAAATATTTTTTTATTATTTATATCCATTATAATCATTTTATATTTTAAAAATAATTTAATGATATATTTAACAAACATCATCCTTATAACTTCTGTTTATTAATAACAATTTTTGTATTATTTTACTAAATAATGCTATTATAAACTTTTAAAAACATCTTTTAGAGAGTCTAATGAACTCAATACCTTTTGTACCGTGATGACATTATCAAACCAAACCTTATTCTAATATTTATTTTTATGACTGATATTAGACATTTTTTTTAATCTTATTTTATCTATGTTATATGTCATTCATAAAAGTAAGATTAATAGGATAATGAAACAAGTTACCCAAACATTACTTATTTGAATTAAACCGAAAATCACCTACTTGAGCTTATTCGGAAAACCAAACATGTTGTTAGGTAATTAACTGGGGGTACCAGGCCACCACCGTATATATGACAATCGACACAGTGATGTGTACGTGATCTTTGTCGCACGGTCTTAATTCATCAAATAAAATTTTACTAAGTGGGCCCACTAATTCTACAATCACAACACGACAAATGCTTCAAGGTTTTCATCATTCGTATCGTATTAATAATGAATTATATTGTGATATTATTATTATTATTATTATTATTTTAAACATATATAAAATTATTGTTAATTATGAATTTAAAACAATAAAATAAACAGAGAAAAGAGCATGCAGGTCCTCATCATTCAGCCACTTGCAGCTGAACGCCAAATTTGCACGTTCTCTCCTCCCAATCCCAACACTCTGATCAGCTGTTTAAGTTTGAGATTGTCAGTAAAGGGGAAAACCAGGGGTCAATTCAATTATTGGGCTTTGCAAATTGCATATACTGTTTATAAATAATCATTTTTAAATCTTTCTCATGAATTAGTAGTCTTTTTCAAAAATATTTTTAATTATTAAAAAAGGAGTGGGCTTTATTTTATGACTTTAATACATTAGATGTTTTTTTATTTCGCTTTTGACAAAATAGTTAAAATTTGTTAAGAATAAATCATTAAAGGTCAAAACATAACTTTATTTTAATGATATTCAACAATCAATTTTGAGGTAAGAAATTTTATTCTTAGGTATTTTAAAAATTTTGTTTGTTTCATAAATAACATTCTTAAAAATATTTTTTTAGATTTTTAAGAATAGATTACAAGCATGTTTGATTAATATTACATATTCTTAAAAATATGTACACTAATTATTAAAATATTATTAACAAATATAATTCTATTATTATTATTATTATTATATTTTAATTTTTTAAAATAAAATTATATTTCTAAAAAAATTAAATAAACAATTGTAAATTTGAAAATATTTTCAACTTGTACAAAACAATATAAACCTAGAAATTAATTTTTTAAATACTCAACTCATCTAAATTAATTAAATAAGACACTAAAAAAATAAAATAAAGTCAAAGTAACTTTTACATCATTATAAAATTGTAACATAAGATACATTGTAACATAAGATTGTCAACATTAACAAAAATATAACAAAATATAATTATTGTAATATTGTTAGGGCAGGAAGATACAAACCAAGAAGAAAAAATTTGGGAAGCAAAATCAAATAACAGTGAGAATAAATTGGTCTTAACCAAATAATTGTGAGGATAAGTTAATACTTTTGCATATTAATTTTATTCCCAAAATATGAGGATAAAATATTATCAACCCTTGATATGGGCATGAAAGTTATAAAGTGATAAAAACTTGGCTAAATAAGTTTTCTCAAAATAATTTATTATTGGTAATAAATTTTTATATCTTAAAATAAAAATAGATATAAAACATTTCAATTAGTGTAAAGGTGTTATTATATTCTCCTAATTAACTGTGACATTTTTTAAGCATTATACTATAAAAAAAGAAAAAAATTAAAACATAAGATTTTTTTTCCCTTAAGTAATTGAGAGCATTGAATCTTCCTAAAATTATTAACAATGGTCATAATTCTCCTAATTAACATACGATCAATGACATTTTTAGCATTAGGACAGAAAATACAAAAAAAAATAATAATTAAAACACAAGATTCTTTTCCTTAATCAATTGAATCATTCTAAAATTATTTTTTAGGTTGCCTGCCCAGTATCCAAGGCTTAGCCTTGAGTAATCTGGGTTGACCCGGGTCGCGCACCTGTCTATGGCGGGTGAGTCTCCCAGCGGGGATAACTGCATACACAAGGTCTCAAACTCGGGACCTTGCTTAAGCGATACCAAGTCGCTTATCACTTGGACCAATCCCGTTAGTTCTCATTCTAAAATTATGAACTGATTATTTTACACTTTTTTCCAAGAAACAAATAGTAAAAACAATTCTAAAANAGATTGGTATTTGCATCTGTTCTGTTACTGTCACGTTTAAAAAACTGACCCATTCTAAGGTAACCACACAAGCAGAGCCTGCATGCCCCCACTAACCCTGCCTGCATTTACGGTTTTCACAATCTTCAATTCCATCTCACGCGCCACAGGGATAATAAAAACAAAAATGCCAAAAAAATTGAATGGTTATATTTATTAGCTGTGAAACAATAAAATAGGATCTAGGATTGAATTCTTCTTCTTTTTATCATTAAAACGATAGTTAAAATCAAATATTTAATTTAATCCAATTTTTGGTCCTTAAATATTTTTATTTATTTCTAATTATAAAATTTATCTTCCTTTCATTATTATCATCTCATGCACGAGGGTGAGGAGGCTTCCCTAGACTAGATCCTTCTCTGCGTCTCTCTGGGTAGAGTCGGCATCAAAAAATCAATGCCAAATCGACGACGTTACAATACAGCACAGCTTCACGACACTCCATAGTCCATACACGTGTCCACAATAAACCATCTGCCTCCGGAACCATCCGATCAATCCAACGAAGAAACCCACACCACTCTTCTATATAAATCAGCCACTGGCCCCAAAGCCGTGGACGCTGCCGTGCTGTGTTTGGCAAAAGCAAAAAAATCAAACCCTCTGCGACGCCATTATTCACTCATCTGAAACACAAGATCCAAACGAACAATTCAATTCCCCTTTCTGTCACTCACAGTTTGGGAATGCAGAGAGATGAGAAGCCATTGGTTCACTCCTACTGACCAGGCCACCGGCCTTCCCAAATGCACCACCGCCGCCGGCCGAAACAACCACCGCAAACACGTCGAAGACGGGTAGAGTGCTACTAATCCCTAAATCCCCCCAAAATTCCCCAATTATATAAACCTTAATTTCTAGCACTAGCACTATCAGTCCGTAAACACACACTATAGAATACAGAATTAACGGTCACGATGATGATCGGAGGCGCGAGCAAAGGCGGTGAGGGCCACGCGCAGTCGACGTTGGTGCAGGGTAAGTACGAGCTCGGGAGGCTGCTGGGGCACGGGACGTTCGCGAAGGTGTACCACGCGCGGAACTTGGAGAATGGGAAGAGCGTGGCGATGAAGGTGGTTGGGAAGGAGAAGGTGATAAAGGTTGGGATGATGGAGCAGATAAAGCGCGAGATCTCCGTCATGAAGATGGTGAAGCACCCGAACATCGTCGCGCTGCACGAGGTGATGGCGACGAAATCCAAGATCTACATCGCCATGGAGCTCGTCCGCGGCGGCGAGCTCTTCAACAAGATCGCCACCAAGGGACGGCTGAGGGAGGACCTCGCCAGATTCTACTTCCGGCAGCTGATCTCGGCCATCGACTTCTGCCACAGCCGAGGCGTCTACCACCGCGACCTCAAGCCGGAGAATCTCCTCCTCGACGACCGCGGCGACCTCAAGGTCTCCGACTTCGGCCTCTGCACGTTCTCCGAGCACCTCCGCCAGGACAGCCTCCTCCACACCACGTGCGGCACTCCGGCGTACGTCTCGCCGGAGGTCATCGCGAAGAAGGGATACGACGGCGCCAAGGCGGACATATGGTCCTGCGGCGTCATCCTCTTCGTGCTCCTCGCAGGGTTCTTGCCTTTCCAGGACGATAACCTCGTCGCCATGTACAAGAAGATCTACAGAGGCGATTTCAAGTGTCCGCCGTGGTTTTCGTCGGAAGCTAGGAGGCTAATCACGAAGCTCCTCGATCCAAACCCTAACTCCAGAATCACAATCTCCAAAATCATGGAATCGACGTGGTTCAAGAAACCGGTACCGAAGAGCATGGTGAGGGAAACAAAGGAGGAAGAAGAAGAGGGATTCGAAATCGACGAAGAGAGCAATAAGGCCAAGCAGCCGGCGACGATGAACGCTTTCCACATAATATCCCTATCGGAAGGGTTCGATCTGTCGCCGCTCTTCGAGGAGAAGAGGAGGGAAGAGAGGGAGGAGATGAGGTTCGCGACGGCGGGGACGGCGAGCAGCGTGATATCGAGGCTGGAGGAGGTGGCGAAGGCGGTGAAATTTGACGTGAAGAAGAGCAGCGGAGAGAGCAAGGTGAGGCTGCAGGGGCAGCAGACAGGGAGGAAAGGGAAGCTGGCGATCGCGGCGGATATTTACGCCGTGACGCCGTCGTTTCTGGTGGTTGAGGTGAAGAAGGACAAAGGGGACACATTGGAGTACAACCAGTTCTGCAGCAAGGAGCTCCGCCCTGCACTCAAGGATATCTTCTGGACTTCTTCACCACCACCTGAGAATTCATCCACGCCTGCTTAATTAATTGCAGGATAATAATCAGTTGTTATTGCCTCTTGATTTGTTGTTAATTGTTAATTAATGTTGCTTAGGAATGTTGGAGTTCGAGAGAGATTATTAGCACTTCCGTTTTGTGGCTTTGTTTCTCTGTTGCCCGTAACCCAAGGTTAAGAATAGTAGAGCTATAAAGAATCGAAATTATCATGATTTGCTTGTGTATGTATGTATATTATTGATGTTGTCATGTTTGTGTGATTGGATTTGTGGGGCTTTGTTGAAATTCCACTTTCTTTTTGTGAGTTTGCTTCTTCATCGTTCTTTCTTTAATGCTTGCCTAATACTGGAGGAGTGATAAGAAATTTGTGGTTAATTGGTTCGCCCTCTAAAGAATTGGTTGAACATCACTTTCGTTTGCGTAGGGCAGAGTTGTTGAATGTCGGAGCTCAGCATAAATGCAATGGTATCTTCATGATTCAAAATTATACAGTTTTTCATCGTTATTATTGCACTCCTTTTCCTTTTTCTATCGATAAAATATAAAAATACACATTCCAGGTACAAACTTTTTTCTTATAAAGATAATGTAAAGAATTGATGTAAACATATCAATGCCCTTTATTGTTTCTTTTGGGTTTAATAATGTAGTAAAGCATTCCATCTCACTCCAATTCATTCCCAACTTGCTGCTTCCAGTTGGGATATACGAGTGCTTTTACAAAAAGTTGACCATTCTTGTACACGATACAATGACATGACCATACTTCACAGCAACATAAACTACTTTCAATTATTTTCGAAACGAAGAAAGAAAAAATAAAAATAAAAAGAGTATTTTTGTAGGCTCTCTTCTCTTTCCCCCCTTTTTTGACATGGACGCTCTACCGGAAGCAACGTGGTTCTTTCAATTCAGCAGCATGAAGACTTCAAACTTTGTGTGTTTTAAACCAAGCAAATTCGGTTCCTTGTGGCTTCGAGAGAATGCTTCCTTCCTTCTCATATCTCTCTTTCTTTTTTTTCTTTTCTGCTACGTGTCTATTCTCTGCCATGAGGTTTCTTTAGATAGAGAGACACAATTTAAGATATATTATACTGTCGCAATTAAGAGATGACATCTCTTATGGTATTAAAATTAGACACGATTCCTAACATTCCTGCCATGAATGAGACAAGTAAAGAGAACATTACTCATATTTCGTTTCAACACATACATAATATATATTGATGATGATTATATTCCTTTAGTTAAGGATTAACTTGATTTAATTTAACTAAGAGGTGTAGCGTGATGGTAGTTTATCTTGTCCCTTAATCATATTGGTGTGAGTTTGATTCTCACCCATAGAAATGAAAAAACATTTTTTGGCCGACAATCTACCACTTCAAAGAATTTTCATTACTATCGACAGTGGATACTTTAGATAAAAAAATTGATTTAATATGATTGATACTTATAATTTTAGAGACTAACATGATAATTTAATTTTTATTTATTTGTATACATCTTAGAGAAAAAAGTGGGAGTTTTCACTAGAAGGTCGATAAAGTGAGATTATGCATGGATTTTCATTATTAGTTTGAGTATTAATTTTTCATTCTTTTTTAAGGTGAGATCTTCACTTTCTTATTTAAGGTGGAGAATGGATTCTCTATGTCAAATTTTTACATGACAACGTTATGATTAATTTCTAACCATTAGTTGATCATAGTTGGACTCATACAAAACATAAACAACGTAAAGATTGATGGTGAGAGCATAAACATAATCTTATTATGTAAAAAAAGACAAAAAAATTCATTCCCATTGAGATGAGACTTTATATTTTTAAAGCAAGTCCTTACTATAAAAAATCCAAATTTCTTATTTAGGTCGACAAATTCTTAGATATCATTAAAGACTTAGATAAAGAATTTTCTCTTACTTTACTTCATTAAATGTCTCACATATCATTATTGCAGTATAGTATCGTGGATCATAAATCCATAAAAGAAGAGTATTGAGGATCATAATACTAATATTAATGCCTAAAATATCTAATGAAGCAAATCAATAAAAAGGTTCTTACTCTAACACATAAGAAATTTTGATTTAGGACTCCTAAACCGTGGGTGGTATGCTACAGTACTATTTTTATCAGGTTAACGGCAGTACATCATTTCCTAATGCATTCCCTTCCAATGATTGCAATGAACACCACGTTGAATAGATGTTCCTATGAATAAAATACTAAATCGAACAAGCACGAATTGAAGGATTTTTATTTTATTTAAAAAATACACTGATCATAATAAAATTTGAATAATCTTAATAAGAAATCGATATTCTTCCATTAAAATCGATAAGAGGATTAAGTAGTGAGTCTCTCTCTCTCGCTCTCTCTCACCGTGTGACCCAGGACCCTGTTTGGATTCTTTATATTAATTCTTCTGGCATTAACATGTATCACGCTTATGTGGCGCCATAAATTGGTGTCTGTTGGGGTTTCTTTAGGGCTAAAGCGCTGCAAAATTCTGCATTACCTTCGCATCTGTAGGATTAATTTACTAAATTCACAAGCTAAGAATAAAATGTTATGTGAAAATAATGAAATCCAGAACTTTGTTTCATACACCACTTGAAACTCTTTTGCTGCTGCATTGAATTTAATTTAGTTAACCAAACCCTACTTGCGGCATCAAGTCCATAAAATCTGATCTAATCTTTAGTAACCTTTACCGCGCGCAGGCGCCACCCTACACCTATTATCATGATGTTAATATTACATTTGGCACTAGGGACATTATATAGCGATAGAGACACAAATAAAAAGAAAATTTGTATTTTTTTTACCTTTCTAAAGTTAGGATAAAGGGAAAAGGAAATTTTTGTCAGTAAAACATAAAATTATAGCTTTAAAGGACAAAACGTTTTTTTTAAACTCTATTATACCTCTATTACTAAACACAACCTAAAATAATGTACCAATCATAGTATATCACATTAAAATATTAATTTTTATATGCTAACAATGGCACACCGTCCAATCATGTATTGTTATAATAAACACTTTTGAGATAATAAGTGAAATATGAAACTACTTTTATTTAAATAATAATTGGTGGCTTCTTATCTGTCTTATGAATAAATATCTCATGTTACTTAATTGATTTATTTTTAATAATTTTTATAATTAAATTCATCAATTTTTGTTATTATTTTATGTTTTATATGATTGTAATAAAATTTTCATTTGTCAAATCATTGAAAGAGCCAACTTATAAAAGATTTAGAGATTTATAAATTATTTGAGCTTACGATGTATCTCTCTACAACTATTATATTAAAAAATATTAATTTAGTATATTAGATCATATAATCCATTAATATGTCATATTAGATCATAAAATAATAATAAAAATTAATAAATTTAATTATAAAAACAAAAAAATAATTAAGTAACATAAAATATTTATTTAATAAAATAAATAAAAAAATATCATAATAATATAATTAAATAATAACGTAAAACTACTTAATCTCATTCATGAACGTATTAATTGCTCTTCCAAAGAGACAAAGTACATTTCAAATATATAGGAATGTTTTGATAGTCAAGCACGTGCAAACAGTTGATGTAGTACTATCTTCTTCCGCTTCTATGTAGGGAAGGTTGGTTTGAATCTAAGTTGAAGATTCTTTTTCATAATGATCTCAACCCCCAATTATACAATTTGCTTATGAGTTTGTGGGGTCCTTGCTATCAACTCGAAGGGCTTAATCATAGCTAGTTATAATGCTTCTCTCTCTCTCTCTCTCTCTCTCTCTCTCTCTCTCTTTTTACTATTGCAAGGATGTAAGAGATGCACGGTTTATTAAAATAATTTTGTTTCATTAACTATCGTACACCTGGCTTGATTAGCTAGGGTATCTTACCTAATACTCTGATACAAATTATAGACCTTTAATTTATAACAAGCGACAAGATTAATCATGGAATTATCGTTGTGAGCAGCATTAATTGCTAGGTCCCTCTGCCTGTTTGGTTGATATCAAAGCATGTTTGTTTAGTGACATAATTTGATGGATTTGGCACGGATGTTTATTGGGCTATGATACATGAACAATAAAATATAAATAACTCGTAAAATTCAGTGATTTTTAACTACACATGAGTTTTACATACTTATTATGCTATACAATAATTTTATCTTTTAATTATATTTTGTATGTTATCTATGTATAATTATTCACTTTTATTGTTCATATAACACTTTTCGGTGTTTATTAGTTAAAAAAGAATTGTTTTAATAATTTTCAATAGTGTGCTATTAGAACTCTAACTGTCAGTTTGACGCGTGGAATTGATGTTTTCAATTTGAATTGGAATTATTATTCTAAATTTTATGTTTAGTGGCTCATTAAGAATGAGAGATATATTAGGAGCAAATGCTGACAAATTTAAGTCATTTTTTTAGATAAACTCATCCAATCAACAAACCTGACAATATGTAAAGTTTCCTTTCTGATAAGGGATGGGAGCATTGGACTATTTTGAGTAGCATTAGGTTAAAAAAAAAAACCTTTGTCAAGTGAATGAGTCGATTCAATTTCATAATCTAATATTCTGCCACTCAACCAACGAAGCATTGAGACAAGTGAGTTTTCACTTAAGACTTAACCGGCTTCGAGTCAACCGAGTTTAGCGAGTTGGTTCACCCGTACACCCCTAGGAGACATAATCCCTCTGACTGATTCTTTGTAATGAAGTTATCCATTACCAACTCATAATAAACTGAGCAGGTGATGGATAAAGGTGCAATCCTTTGTTTAGCACAATAAGAAACTAACTGCACTTTGAAAATGTATATCACGGAATTGGGAAGCAACGGAAGATAAGTATGGAAAAGGAGAATTTATGCATTAGATTTACCTAGTCACAATTAATTCTAGTTGCTCGAAAACAACAATTATTGCTTCTGTAATACAGAAATTTATTAACTCAATATTAATACGATTTATTCTTATTATTTCAAAATGGCCACTTTTCATTATTTTGTTGCATCAGATCCAAGGCTGATTCAGGTATGAACTCTAGTTGCATCTTTTCAACTGAATCACTACATATATCTTCATTCCCAATTAATTTAAGGTCGATCATGCAGAGTTCTCTTCAACACTTTAATTCCTCCTCAGATTCAAAAAGTTTAGGCCAATAACATGGGCAGCAGCTTTTCTTTCCAGAATACTTGCAATGCAAAACTACAATTCTGACAGCAGTTCCACCATGTCTTCCTCTTCCTGTCATCAAAACGAAGTGTATGTCACACACAACACCAGCATAAGCATTTTCTTCCACAACTTAATTTAGAAAGAAAATGACCCCTAAACTATACTAAGTGGCTTGTTCTGGGGGAATGAAAAGTCCATTCTTCACAGACAAGTTAAGAAAATGACTTCTAATAACTAGGCACAGCAAAGTCATCAGAAAACTCCACAAACTTGGAATGAACCTTAATCTCATCATATTGAGCTAGCTTACTCTCTTTTAACAGTGAAGGGACATTCAAGGAAGATTTATTTGAGACTCACCAAGCTTGATAGCTGTTCAATTATAAGCCATAACTGCATCATGTAAGGAATTGTAGGATCCTGTAGCCAAAACCACACGCTATTGTGACATACTTGTGCAACCTAATTCCCACTTTCTAAATGTGTGAGACTTGTGATCTTTGTGCATAGGATTTGTTGACATGTCATTTGAATAAGCATATATTCTGAGGTCACAATTTCCCCATCACTTGTTATCATGCTTAACATGTCCATTCAGATTCTGCAGCAAGAAACATAAACGTCAAATTTCAAAATATCCACTAGAATATAACCAAAGCATATCTAGTATACTAATAGTGTCACACACACACACACACACACACACACATGAAACTAAAAATATTCATGAATTCAGCCATATCTAAACAGTTTTTAACTTGACACTCAAAAAAATTGATCTGCAAACTATGATTTGCTGCAATACAAGAGCATATGGGCACAAGAAGAGAAATCCAGAAGAAAGGTGCTATCAAAGATAATCTTATGTGATGATCATGTTTTACACGAAACAAATTATGAGATGCGAAAGAGGAGCAAACATTTGAGTAATTAACAAATTCCATTTCACAAGTGGTCAAAATTACAAGTTACTTAGAGTTAACATGAGCATTTAAACAATCATATTTGACTCCTCTAAAGTAATTAAGGGGTTCACTTGAGAAGAAAAACTGAAAAAGTGAAAGATCCTAAGTTCCTAACCATTGATGAGAAATTCAAAGTAGATTCTAACAAATACATGGTTTGTTATGCATATTCATGTATCTTATCATAATTATCAACAATGATTTGATTTGTTATGCATGAGCCTGTATAATTTATGATATATCAACAATTGATTTCCCCTCTAAAGTGAGGGTTCATTTTAAAGTAGTCAAATCCCAAAAAGTCACTTGACTTGATGTTCTAATGTTGACTAAACATGCTTGACTTGATTCAACGGTCAAGATTTGCTTCTCTTGCTTTCGTAATAAGGCACTCCTCTCAAGTGGCATGCTCCTATACACACAACAGAATATCTGTACAAAAAAATAAATTTATTATATTCTGCATATTTCAACAATTCTTCAAAGTCAACATATATGGTAAAGCAATAAAACACACATTTAAATCCAAACCTACGAATTTTAATTCTATTATTTGCCTGGCACAGCATACAATAGTTTCTGGAAACTTAATGATATTATCAACATTAGCAAACAGTAACAGAATACTGACAGTTGTGCCATATATATCAATGCAGTTAACCACAAAATTAGAAAAAAATTCTTGGCACCATTCCAATCCTAGTCAAATTTATCCATCAGGTAGCATCTTGGTTTGTTTATATCGCTTTGAATTTGATAACTGAACAATATATGCTTTTAGTAACAATTGCTACACAGAAAAGATCGTCTTAAGGGGTTATCTGAACCAGTTTTATAATGAAAAGTCATTTATTCTTTCATTAATGAAACAAAAAAAGATAAAACTCAAAGGAATCTTAACCAAATACTTGAAGCTTTTGAGAAGAATGTTTCCTTCAACTATACTAACATCACAACCAGCAATGTGTTAGGGAAATTAATCTTTGCTACCCTCATTCTCATAGCTGGCTCGTTGACTCGTCGACTCATTTACTCCTTGTAGGATCGGTGGCTCGTTGACATTGTTTTTTTGGTGTGCACATTATAGCTTAGTAAGCAATGCTAACAATCACTGGACTTGAATGCAATGAGTCTTCATCCAATTTAGGTCTAAGGAAGAGACAAAGTGCAATAAAAACCAAAGGTTACTGGATAAATTGAAGCTAGATCAGCAAGACTAAAGCTAGAGGGGACATAATTATAACTTTACAGCCCCAAATTCATTCTGTGAAAGAGGAAATACGATTGCACATCAAAGATCTAAATCAAGTTATGGTAATGGAAAATGCTACTTAGCCCAAACTAAATTGCCAAACCAGTTGGCATGCTAATCAATTTTATGGATAATTATACCACTACTTTGTCTTATTCCACCAACCACCACCCTTAACACTAGCTATTTTGTGACTAATTCTTTAGCCATGTGGCACTAACCTTATTATACATTGTGACCCTCGAATTAAGAGATCACCGCAGAGCATACTCCAAGTTATGTGCATAACTAGATTAAGCTCTACTAAAGGCACCATCAACTATACTAGTTGCCTAAACACTGCTTTTCTTATAATAACCTAGGTCGATCATAAATGTATCCCCATATATGTCACATTACAGTGATTACAGGCATATCTGCTGTAATTTTGCAGAACATGGTTGCCACATCAAAAATGGCTATGGCACATCCTGATAAGTTAAATTGCACCAATTGCTTATATGTCCATATTACTTATGACTTGTTAGATCTCTCAATGCAATTTGCTCATTTTAAACCCACCTATTTAGTGCTCTTTTCAGTGTGCTATTTCTATTTCCTCTCTATATGACTTAGTAATACACAAAGAAATCAGATATCATTGTTTCATTTATTATATTCTTACCTATCATCTTCGTCATGTCTTCTGATAATGAAAATTAAGCTTTGTACCTACGCTGAGTTGTTTCCTCATGAGACATTCTAATTTGATATTGTACAAGAGGCCTATCATAGGCACAAGACTAGATTCAAGACAAAAGTTTGCCTCATATAATGAATTAAAAGACCCAAGTTCAACCATAGGGCAACATCAATAACTAAGTCTTTTCCCACTAAGTGATATCAGCTACGTGGGTCAAATGACGCCAATGCATCATGTTGAATTTGTATTAAAAGAAACAAGGAAGTGAAACAATATGTTTGGAAGAATAGCTTAGGTCCTTAGGTTACCAAGCATCATTATATGTATTAATATAGTAGTCATTAAGGAATTAATACATGCAAAGTTTCAAAAACATATAATTAATATTTAGCTATTTCCTAAGCGTCTTATGTTTTCAATGCCACACACTAATCACATGGTAGAACTCAAGCCACTGTTCGTAACACATTCTACCATAAACATAAACCATGTCTATACTCTATACACAAGTCATTAAAAATTGTCTTCTTTCATGGTTTCTTCTATAATTTTTCTTGGTCTTCCTCTATCTTCCATTTGATGATTTACTTTCCTCACTAGAGTTTCTATAGGTCTTTTCATCATATGACCAAGCCACTTAAAGTTTTCACCAATAGGTGCTGCCCCAACTTTCTCTCTAATGTCGTCATTACTAACTTTATTCGTAACAATGTGGCCACTCATCCATTGCATCATCTTCATCTCTAGACCATTGAGCTTATTCTCTTACTAGTTTTTTTTTACCACCCCACATTCAGTCTCATACAATATTAAAGGTCTTGTAGATGCGTGGTAAAATTTTCTTTTACGCATGGGTGATACTTTCCTATCGTAGAGGACACCCAAAGCACTCGATATTGGGGCTTTTATAGGTCTTCTCATCACATGACCAAATTAACCACTTAAGGTAGGATTTTACCATTTTTTGACCCATAGGTGCTATCCCAAATTTCTCTCTAATGCATTCATTCATGTGTCCACTCATCCATTGCACCATCCCCATCTCTACATCATTAAGCTTATTTTCTTATTGGTGTTTTAACCACCCAACATTAAATTCCATACTATATTAAAGGTTTTACAGTTGTCCGGTAAAATTTTCCGTTAAGCTTGCGTGATACTTACCTATCATAGAGAACACACAAACCACTTCTCATTTCATCTACACATTTTGATTTCTAAAGTTTTCATCTCTTTCAATTTCACATTGTCTTGAACAAGGGATTTGAGGTGCTTAAATCCCATGACTTATGGGATGACATGTAGTAATCCAAAATTAAGTCTTAAAAAATTATTAAATTCGTAACAAGATTTGAAGTTTTAATCCAACTATATAACAATAGGATAGTTTTATGAATAGATAAACCCTAATTCTTCTATAACAAATCCCCTTAAATGCATCATAAACCAACACATTATACAAAACAAAATCACTCTTCTCCCCTCTCTCCTATTTCCGTCAACATATTGAATTTATGAGATAATCTTTGAATAATTTAACTAAAACTCATAGCCTATATACAAAATATAGTTACCTGAGTGAATATAGTGCTTCAAGTTCTTCTATTAGGCAGCTCAGCGATAACACCAACCAACTCTTCTGTGATAAACCTTCTAAAGAAGTTATATTACATACCGTTAGTGTAGATAATGAAATCCAAGCAGCAAAGCACAAAAAAAAAAAAAGAATTTTCTGAACCAAAAATTAAAGGAAATAAAGTAAAAAAAAAAAAAAAACTGAGAATCAGCTGACTGGAAGAATCTCTAACCTGCATGAGGAAGGTTGTGACAATAGTAGCGCACACACACACACATATATATCTGGTCTTCCCAGGAAAGGAAGGAGCACAATCTTGCCATATTTAGCTGCTATATGTTCTTTCCGAAAGGTTTGCTTTACCTACAAAAATAAAACGGCATTCAAGGACACAGTAAGATATGGCATCATCATCTGATTCTTCAAATACAAAGCTTACCTAGAGAGAGGACGAGAAAATAAAAAAGGAACAATTTCATTTAAATCCCACAACTTTCTCTCTGCTGCTACCATTTCTTACCTGCAGCTGCAGCCAATCAGGAGAAGACAGCAAATAAGAAGGAAAAGGGGGTGAGCCCCAAATTCGTGGCCAGATTGAGGAGGGCAAGAAATTAGAGTAGCAGATAAGAAGCAAAATAATAAGACAGAGACATGCACAAAATAAAATAAAATAAAATAAAATAAAATAAACTAAACAAAGACAAGAAGATAAAGCACAAAGGTTATGAAACTTTCTTTAATACACATTTTTTTCCGTTAAAATATGAACAGTAACAAAAATAAACATATAGACAGTAACCAGGGCGGCCTACGGTTCTACCCTCATGAAAGGATAAGTACCATCAAAAGTCACGCTTTCAGCCCCCCCTCCACCACCACACAATAATTTAAAATAAATAAATACTCACTCACTGTGTAACAATATAATATTTATATCAAATATTCACAGATGGAAAAGGAAAGTAATAATAATAATAATAGTACTAAAAAAATTAATTAAACTAGTAAAACACAAACAGACACAAGGATCAGATGATGGAACTTGAATATGGCAGGTGAATCATGAACGGGATAGAGTTGCCAGCTTGGTTCACCCTTACCAACAAATCTCGGAATTGAAACAACTTGTTACAAATGTTCTTCTTTGCTATGACTTGGACTATATATTAAGCTTTATACCTACAGTGAGTTGTTTCCTCATGAGACATTCTAATTTGATATTGTACACAGTGGCATATAGGCGGAAAATGCTATATGTACAACACATATTTGGATATTAAGAGATAACTTTCTCACAAAAGCATAAGTTCCACCATAGAAAGAGAATGTAAGCATGGTGAAACGCATATTTTTGTGAGAGAATTGTCTTTTATTGTTCAAATATGTGTTGTACACGTAACATTTTCTTATCATAGGCACAAGACTATATATTTAAAACAATTAAATGATGAATTAAAAAGACTCAAATTCAACCATAAAACGACATCATCAACAACAACTACGTCTTTTTCCATTGTATGAGTAACTACATGAGAGTAACTACATGGGTCAAATGATGTCATATGTCTTAGATTACCTAGCAGCATTATATATAATACATGCAAAGTTTAAAGAACATATAATTAGTATTTAGCTACGTCCTAAGATTCTCATGTTTATGTTCCGTACAACACTCTTATCACATGGCAGAACTTAAGAGCCACTATTCTTAACACATCCTATTATATATAAACCATCCCTTTTTATCTATAATTTTTCTCATCAGTCTTCCCCTATCTTCCATTTGATGATTACCACTTAAAGCAAGATTGTATTATTTTTTCACCAATAGGTGTTATCCTTATTGTTTTTTCTAATACATTCATTCTTAATTTTATTTTGTCTAGAGTGCCCACTCATTCATTGCATCATCCTCATTTCCACCATTAAACTTATTCTCTTACTGATTTTTACCACCTGACATTCGGTCTTATACAATATTAAGGGTCTTATTGTTGTGATAATACCCAAAGCACTTGATACTGGGCCTTTATAGGTCTTCTCATCAATGACCAAACCACTTTAAGGTAGGAATATTTTACCATTTTTTCCCCCATAGGCATTACTCCAACTAATTTCCTTCTAATGCATTCAATCTTGATTTTATTTTAGTGTGTCCACTCATTCATTGCATCATCCGCATCTCTACATTACTGAGTTTATTCTCTTATTGGTTTTTTACTGCTCGGACTCAATTCCATACAATATTAAAGGTCTTAAAGTTTATTTTTATAGGAATTGAAGGTCTTATAGTTGTCCATGAAATTTTATTGTAAGCTTGAGAGATACTTCCCTGTCATAGAGAACACCCAAAGTATTCCTTCATTTCATCTACACAACTTGAATTCTATGGTTTACATCTCTTTCTATTTAATGTCTTGGATGATGGATTGAGGTGCTTAAATCGCGTGACTTGTGAGATGACTTGAAGTAATCCAAAATTAGGACTAAATAAGATACTAAATTCATAACAAGATTTGAAGTTTTAATCCAACTAAGAATAGGATAGATTTATGAATAGTTAAACACTAATTCCTCAATAACAAACCCCCTTAAATACATCATAAACCAACCCATCATACAAAATAAAATCTCCTCTATTTGCATTTCATTCATTTTAGAAACACTTTCGATTGATGATGAAAGTTTAAAACTTATAGTGAGTGGTATCCTCATGTTATGGGTCATTGTAATTCATGCAAGAAAATTACTAATTTTGCAGACAAGAGCATGGTTTTCCCCACCTAACAGTTAGACTCACATTTCAGTGTTCTTGGTTATCCTTTTTTCTTTAGAGAACAAAATCACATATCTTCTTTATTGATCATTTTTCCTTCTTTAAAGTATTGTGTCATAAAGATAGGAGAGGAGGGGATGTCTATGTTTTAAAAGCCCACCCAAATTTAGAACATGGGATAAAAAGAATCCAAATGGAAATAACCTAAACATCATCAGATTCAGTTCATTGAGTTAGCACCTCCTTCCCTTCTCAACTCCAACAGCCTATATATGATCACTCATAAAATAAAAGACCAACAAAAGAATTTATTCATTACCACAGTCAATCAATGGTGATTTTTCTAGATATGCCATGCAATAGATATACTCAATTAGCACCCATATGGATATACTCAATTGCAGGATCCATTGTTTCTCAAATCTCAACCTTGCTCTCTCTATTGAATTGATGAGATAATCTTAGATTTATTAAACTAAAACTCATACCATATATACAAAAAAAAGAAAAAAAAATGGTTACCTGAGTGAATATAGTGTGCTTCATCAAGTTCTTCAATTTGGAAGCTCAGTGATGAACACCGACCAACTATTCTGTGAGAAACACTTTCAAGAAGTTACCATTTTACATACCATAGATAATGAAATCCAAGCAGCAAAGCAGAAATAGAAAATTAAAGTATTTTCTTAACCAAAATTAAAGGGAAATAAGCAATAAAATCACTGAGAATCTCTAAGAAAGGTTGCCTCTTGAATTCCTTGAGCCATAGTTGCAAACAAGCACATATCTTGCCAGGAAGGGAAAGAACAAAATCTTACCATATTTAGCTGCTATATAGATGCACATCATGCACTTAAGGATTTCCTTTACCTACAAAAAGAAAGACGGCATTCAAGGAGACAGTAAGATATGGCATCATCATCTGATTCTGACCCTAAAAAAAATCATTTAAATCCCCTTACCCTTTTGCTGCTACCAGCAAATAAGGAAAAGGGGGTAAACCCCAAATTCATGGCCAGATTTTGAGGGCAAGAAATTAAGATAAGAAGACAAAGACAAAGAAGATAAAAACAAAGGGTCAACTTTCTTTAAAACATTGCATATTTTTCCGTTAAAATATGAACAGTAACCCAAAAAAAAAAAACCCCACATATGGACAGTAACCATAGAGTAGTAGTACCTTGTTGAAGAACTCTATCCGGATTTGGGTTCCGTGTTGTGTTCTTCTACCCCCAATGGAAGGGGAGAAAGTACCATCAAAAGTCACGCTTTCAGCCCCCCCTCCACCACCACACAATAAATTAAACATAAATAAATACTCACTCACTGTGTAACAATATAATATTTGTATCAAATATGCAGAGAGGGAAAAGGAAATAAAACAATACTAATAGGAGAAATGAGTGGAGACTTTAAGGGAGATGGAAAATAACACGCAAGAGAGAGAGAGAGAGAAATAAGGGATGAAAAAATGGAGAAGGGTGACAGAAAGAGAAGTGAGCACGCACCCGCAATTGTATGCACCTTCATACAATCACCTGCAGCATGTGCTCACTCTCTTCTGTCATCAGTTTCTCTCCTCACTCTCCCCTTCCCTCTCTGGTGTCTCCCTCCCTCTTCAACATCCATCCCATTAATTCCTTCTATGTTGCTGTGTCAAAATTGTTCATTGTCGTAGCTGATGTCATCTCATGCCTTTACTTTGGAACACCCCAAAAACATGAGATATACAAGAACATCTACATGTGACTCATATGCATTGCTCTCTCTCTCTCTCTCTCTCTCTCTCTCTCTCTCTCTCTATATATATATATATATATATATATATATATCTGAATTCTTATGTGAGTGAGAGTGAGATCTGAAATGAAACCTCATCCCATATTTGGCATAGCGTTGATGCTCAGCAGCTACACATATATAGATGTGTGCAGGTGCAGCACACACTGTATTGCTCCAACCACTTACTATTCAACACTGAATAAAATGATGAATTAGGGTTGGTTGCTTTGTTTTCTGTCCTTGTCTCCCCCTCTTTTCCCTTTTTACTACCCACCCAACACCCTTATTCAATAGTTAAAAAATAAATGATAGAAAGAGGGAGAAAAAAAACGTTTTTTTTTATCAACCCACTTTGACTTGCTGTGCAAGTGCAAAAAGGGTCTACAGAGAGAGCGTGAGCTCCATCATTCTGGGGTTTGATTCTATGAATTCCAAAATTTCAAAACACTAAACAGACAACGACAGTAATAGTCTCACAGCACAGAGGAATTGAAGGGAAGGGAAGGGAAGAAATTAGTGTGGCGTTACTTTCGATAGGTGCAGTGCAAATGGGGCTGCCATTGTTTTTGCCTTGACTTTGTAGTGGGAAGACGCAAGAAACAGCTAAAAACAGGACAAAAATAGTAGACCCAACAACAAGGGCAAGGGAAAACAGTGCCAGAGCCACACAAGCAATTTCACAAACATCTGGTGTACAGTAGACGAGAGAGAGAGAGAGAGAAATAACGGAGAAGGAAGGGATTGGTGGTGGACATGTCTAACGCCCATCGGTTCACTATGAGGTGGGTCATCATTACCTTTGCCCCTCTTCACATTGCCCGTAATTTCTAGGGGTGTACGTCCGTATCCGAGAGCCGCTGGAGTCCGTTACACTATTTTACAACTCAAAAATAATTACTGATTACATAAATAAATATTATATAATAAAAAAATAAATATTATTATCAAATATTTTTTATGTCATGTATACTAGTGAGCTTAATATTGTAATATAATATAAAAATAAATATTATCACTAAATATTTTTACATATTTGTATACATGCGTTACTCATTGTTTGTGTTTAATAATATTTATTTTTATTGTATAATGTTTGTTTTTCTATTTCATAACGTTTATTTTCTTGTTTGAGAGGTTGTTAAACGACTATTTTTTAGATGTATAAATAATATTTTTGGTGTGAAAATTGGGTTAAAAAAATAAATAAAGGTAGCTTTATTATTCTTAAGTAGCATTTGACACATTCTTTCTCAGTCTTACTGGTAATTTGGATTATTTTTTATAGGTATTATTACTTTTTAATTATTGATAATGTTATGTGATAGTGTTTGGTATGCATAAATAATGTAATTAAATTTATAAATATATTTATTTTACCATAATATCTTCCAAATACTAGTAAAAAAATATAAAATAAATAATAATAATAATAATAATAATAATAATAATAATAATAATAAAATAGTTAATCTTCTAAATGGCATGGTAGTTTATAATTTCAATTTTAAATCCTATGTCCTTAGTTCGAGACTAGATAAAAACACTAGAGAAAATAAATTAAAGAATAATAAAAATAAAAATAAATAAATAACCATGATAATAATAATAATAACAACAACAAAAAATAAAAGGTTGTTGGTATGTCGTTGTTGTAATAAAGGCAGAAGACAATGGCGGTGACAGTGATGGTGGTATGACAATGGCATTGGTGGCTAATGGTAAGTAGTGGCAGCGACAATAAAGGTAGTTGGTGGTGATGATGGTGATGAGTAGGTGATGGTAGTGGTTGAGGTTGTGATGGATGGTGGTGATTGCGACGACAATGGGTGGTGGTGGCGATGACATTGGCGGTAGGTGCTTATAATTATGGTGGTTGTAGTTATAGTAGTGATGGTGGGTGGTAGATGGTGGTGGCAATTGTAGTGATGATGGTGATGGCGGTTGTTGTAACACTCTAGCTAGCTGCTTACGGAACAATGCTCACTGGGTTGTCATCTGCTTTGGTTAGAATACCTTTAGTCTTATAATGTCTTTGAAAATACCCTTTGCTTAAAAATATGGACCAATTTGAAACTTTTCTCACTTTATTTACGGAACATGAAATATGAGCCACGCGTCGAGAATGAAACATATATTGCAAGCGATAGAGCCTTGAGGCTTAAAGATTATACACATAATATATGTATAAGTATGACAATTATAGCAAACATTAACAAATAATTGACAAAGTGGTTCAACAAGATGGTCCTCATACATCATTTCACATTTAGATTCATTACTTAGTTTAATACTGCAAATAATATACATATATCATAGAGACTAATGGAACACTACTCCATTTAGTCAGTGCAAAATATCAATCACGGTAGACAATAAAGATCGTGCCTTCAATCCTCCTCGGGGTCTTCCTCCTCCTCCTCCTCCTCAGAGTCCTCCTCCATGGGGTCCTCATCATCTGAATCCTCTTCGAAGGAGTCGTAGTCGGGGGAGTCCTCTTCCTCCTCGGGTAAGTTGAACAACCCTCGCTGACTGTTGTATAGCCTAGAAGGCCTTGCCTCATCATCGTGGGTCCGCGAGGCTAGCCGGCGTATGATCACGGGGTGACCCACTTCTTTGTGGTGCGTCGGATGCGTAGACCCTGATACTCGGGTGAGGGTGCCACGGTGGGGACTGAGTTCGGATCCATCGCTACGTCTTTGTCATATGGCACGGGCTCGTCCTCTTTAATGATGATGGGAGCGGAGGGATGAACGCCTGGACCCGTAGGTGGGTTTGGAGAGGGAGTAAGGGCTGGTGGAGGAACGTTCGGGCCATCAGTAGGCAAGTAAGAAAATGTCTTCTTGATGATCCCCATGACAGGGTCAGTCCACTGGTTCACGCTCAGGATCCTGGTCCCATTACTCGTCGGGATATTTGCCATCTGCTCATGTAGTCATAAACTAATGGGGATGAGAACACTGCGTTCTCAATGGAAACCCTAGGCGTAGAACTATTCGTCTTTGGTTCGATTATGATTTAGGTCGTTCAGGAGATCTCTAAGTGTCACAATATACTAAAGTTCCTACTCATTTTATTCTTTACTAGTCCTGAGCAGCTTTATCTACTTTACTAGGTGACTGGAGAATTCTAATCTTTGTATTACCTATTAAGGACGTATAATCTTGCTTTCTATTATTTATTCGTTTACGTCGCATGTAGTCTATATCTCATAGAGGCGGTCTTTATGAAGACCTAATGCCTTACATTCATCTTATACACACATCACATATTTATGCATGAAGGGGATCGGGGAACTCTCTTACGCGCCCTGTCAAGGTCTCCTATCGGGGCAACGTCCTTCCTGTCTTTTTGTGTCCATCATTCCCCTTTGTACACCGCAGAACTGTCATCCCCGTTCGGTGTACAACCTACTCCTTTTCCGTATCTTTGACAACCAGGCAGAGCTCATACCTATATGGTAGTGAACCACAAATGCATTTAGCATAATAATAATGATAGGGAATGACCATCCAGCTCACGGGATTGTGAAGGCCCACATTTTCGACGTCACCAGGGGTGGACTCGTACTTTATGACACTTTATGACTTTCTTAACTTGATTTCTCGCACTCTTGGCGACTTTGACTTGCTCTTATAATGTAACCCCTACTCTTTGGGACTTATATTCATCTCTTTAATTCTGACTTTGATATTAACACAGGTTTTAAGCCTGTTTTCGCGTTATTAACCAATCTATCATGCAGGACGGCGAGGGGCTTGTCTGTTGACGTGCCAAGAGAGGGGAATTCCCTATTATATAGCTAAGTACATATCTTCAAGATATTCTGATCCCACTGTGGCCGAAACTTTCTTAAGATCTTTATTCATTCCCTATGTTCGATTATTATCTTTTCTTAGTTACGTGAATGTTTGTCTAGTTATCTAAGGTTGCCCTAACACTCTAAAGGCAACCCATTTCCTCATGATGCATAATAATGATATTTTGCACATAAATACAATTATTATATATAATCGGCATGCATAAACTACGATGAAATAGCATTTGTTGGGATATGCAGGACCTTAAGGACTTCTTAGGTCCCTCAGCTACCTGTCTATGGTCGCTCAGCGAACTAGGGTTCCCAGGTCGCTTAGCGCCCTCTTTAGAGCCACTCAGCGGCCACTGGGAACTCTCATGTTGCTCAGCGGACTCCCAGGGCCGCTTAGCGGCCTGACGTAAAAACATTTGAACAACCTTACTCCTTTTCTTATTCCACTCATTTTCCAACCTCTTTCTCCAACATTTTTCTTGGATTCATTCAAAACCTAACCCTCACTCCTCTTGGGATCACCCTCAAAAACATTATTTTCATATTATGATTTTTACTCATACTTAGGTACTCTTATATCCCAACAATGCACAAGGAACACCATTAACTTTTGAAGTACACAACAATACACACACACACACACAAGCA
Organism: Nissolia schottii; assembly: GCA_003254905.1. Lineage (NCBI taxonomy): Eukaryota > Viridiplantae > Streptophyta > Magnoliopsida > Fabales > Fabaceae > Nissolia > Nissolia schottii. Next base: position 794,152 of record QANU01093679.1, on the reverse strand, counting down.
ACATCTCACACATAACACAACATACACAAAAAACATGTCACACATAAACCACTAGAGTGGTGGTTTTGCCAAGGTTTACCCATTTGTGGATGAGTTTTGAGTTGGTGAAGGAGACTTGAAGTGAAAATCCCAAGAAACCTTGATATCCAAAGCTTGTGGTCACCCTTTTCCCAAGAGGGAAACTTGAGAGGAGACGATGATAGTGGTTCAGTTTTGGAGAGGAGTCTTTGTGTAGATGGTGAGGTTGTTCTTAGTGTTTTGTAAGGAGAGTAAGGTTGAGTATTAGGATAGGATGAGATGGTGTTTTTCTCTTGGTTGTGAATGGAAGAGGAGGAAAATAAATATGAGAGGATTTGGGGCTAGGAGGTTTGATTTTCTTGGGGATGAGGAGGCAAGAGTAAGAGCTCAAATTTTGTGAAGACAAGGAAGTGTTCTTGAGGTTTGGCTTAGTGAATATTTATAGAGGATTTGGGAGATGAATTTTTTTTTCTAAGGGCTGAAGGGGGTTCGGTTTTGGGGGCAGAAATTTGGGAGAAATTAATTTAAATTTCACAAATGGTGACATGATCGAGGTATGGTGGTGATTATAAGTGTTGAAGATGATGGTAAGTGTTGAAGCATAATTCAAGGGATGTGTCTTTGACTTGGGAATTGCTGAAATTTCAGAAAATGCTAGCCATGGGTGTGTGTGTTTATTTCATTCAGTGTGTGTTTGATCATGTTTGGTCGTTAAATTTTCATGTACATGCGTTGCCGTGCGCGGTGATTTAACAGATATCCTAAAAATTCTCTAATCATAAAAACACATAGTACTAACTTCTCTAATGAAGAATTTAAATTAATCCAAGGTATTCATAAATTGACTTTCGTAAAAGTACGTTTTACAAATACATTTGATACATACTTAAATTCCGGCGATGAAAGATAATTGATCCGAGTCTCGAGGAATTTCGCGAGATCGTGAAACTATTACTTTGATTGGCATTTTTGGAAAATAAAATTGGTGATTTAAATTTTCAATCTAAATAAATGGCTCGTATATTTATTTATTGCACGAAATCTTTTCTAAGGAAAAAGCATGATGTTACAGTAGTGGTGGCAGCGACAGTGGGTGATGAATAGTGGTGGTGGTAGGAGAGGATCATGGAGGGAGATGGATGTTTGTGTTTGATGGGTTGAGATTAGGTGGTAATGCAAGTATAATAACCTATTTAGTTAAATGAGCAAACTTAGGCTAGTCACAAAGCCTCTTTAGCCTGGTAAGCTGGCCTATTTCAACTCATATAATTATCATTCAAAAATTAATTAGGTGTGATTCAAAGACAATCATGTCACTCATTGTCAATCTAGCACCAAATTAACTTGAATTATTATGTCAATATATGCAAATGTAATATATTCATACATTATTATAATATATTTATAATAATATATTAATAAAAAAACTTACAATATATTTATTCACATAAGTCAGTCTACCAGGTTGAATAAAAAACCTTTTACAAAAAATAAGTCAAACTCAAGATAAAAATTTATGACACAAATCTAATATGTTTAGGGTGTGGCCTAACCTGACCTAACCTATTCCCACCCATATGTTTAGTGTCCACCCATGTATTATAACAAAATGTTAGCTATTGGGTACGCATTGAATTTTTTTTTTGGTCTGAATGCATTACATTTAATATTGAATGTGCGTGATTCAATTAGGGGAGACAATTTTACTCGCATCCGTGGATGCCCATGGATAATACCCGCAACAAGGCAGGTATAAGCATGGTTATTAAAATCGAGATTTAAATCGTAAAATCGTACGATTTTACGATCTCAGGTTGTGAAATCTTGTTAAATCGGGTGTAAAATCGTTTCTGTGTAAAATCGGGTCAAATCGGGTAAAATCGTACAAAATCGTACAAAATCGCGATTTTAGTGGCGTTTTTACGATTTTGCTGTCTGAGCCTCAAAACTGCAAAACGACGCCATTTTGCGCTTCTGATGGGCACGCGCGTTTTGCTAGAGAACGACGCCGTTTGCACTCTGAACTTAGGGCTTCCATCGCTGCTGCTTCCTCGACCTCGACCCGTCACTGCTGCTTCCTCCATTCTCCCTCACCCTCATTGCCATCAATCTCCCACTCTCCCTCACTCTCACTGCTGCTTCGTGCCTTTAGGCTTTCACCACGCACGTTCTCTTCCTGCCCTCACTGCACCGGCGCTGTTCGCCACTTCGCCCCCCTCCGCGCCACGCTGTTTTGCACCCACTGCCCCTGCCGCAACAATTTAAATATTGAACTGGTGCTTCTAATTTATGAGTTCCTGTCTTAAATATTGAACTTGTGCTTCTAATTTATGTGCTTCTAATATTTTTGTAACATAATAATTTTTTAAAATATTTTTTTAATATTTTTTTAATAATAGGTAAAATCTTACGATTTTACGATCCGATTTTACGATCCGAGTTTACGGAGGCTCCACGAGTTTACCTAAAATCCCGAGTTTGATAACCATGGGTATAAGGAGAAAGTTTTGTCCCACGGGTACGAGGATGGATATATTCAATACTCGCTAATTAAACGCGGCGGGGGAGCGAATCATTACCCTTGTGCCCACGGAATCCAATATAAAATTATAAAATGTCTAAATTATCCCTAACTATTTATTATATATATGACTACTTATTATACACACACACACACACATATATATATTAATTATACTTAGTTGAAAATTAATTTAATTTTAAATTTAAATTCAAATAAAATACTATTATTTAGGTTTTTATTATTTTTATTTTAAGTGTTTTAATTTATTGGACCTAGTTAGATCAGGAGATTCCATCAAAATTCAAGGGGTACCTATACTTTATGATTATTTATGGCTAAAAATTAACCATGTGTCCCACTAAAACTAATTAATTATCCTTTGATAACTTTAATTATATTGAATTTTTAGAAATATGATTATAATTATATTTTAATTTCATCTTGTGTTTTTTTTAATTTAACTTTTTTTTTCTTTGTAAATGCTAGTTATTGTATAAATGTATCTTTTTTATGGTGGGTAATGTTCAAAATTATCGAGAAAAAATATTGGGGAGATAGGACTTATCTTCAAAAGTCTCTCTCTCTTTTTTTGTGGATAATTAGTAGAAAAATGGTTCTTAAAAAATAGCATTGGTCCAATTAAAGTATGATTTAAACATGATCTTAATTTGACTTGAATGTAGTCCAGTTTACTCAGGTATAAGATCAAGTTTTGGTTTAAAATTTGACGCAACTAAAATATATGGTTAAATTTTGGCCAATTAAAGTTTGTCTTAATTTAGTCTATTTACACCCCTAATAATTTGAATCATTATTTAAAATATAGTATATTACTTTAGAGATGACAAAGGATCTCTAATACACGAGTATTTATGCCAACTCAATTTTCTCAGGGAGAGCAAAGATCCATCCTACTGTGGTTAAGTAAAGATCGAGTACAAATTCGTGTGGGTTTGGAGTGGATTATAGTTCAGTAAAAATTTATCTGATGTGACTCATCCCATATTTATATTTCTCCTTACATTTTAAAAATTTTGGTATCAGTAGAATAAGGTTGTGAATTTTGTTATTCTCTATTAATTGATTTTCCATTATGTGAACCCTAAATTATAAAGGGGAAATTTTAGTAAAAATAGAAATTTGAATGATGATGTTTCCGCTACACTACGAAAATTATGATGAACGTTAAATTGTGAAATTTGGGAGTTTAATGGCGTACAGTTCTTCTCAAAGCATATCTTTATGATGTGTGCAAATATATATGCATTTTGTCTATGTGAATGTCATAGTATGTGTAAGATCGCAGAGGCACGACAACAGGTCGCGGAGGCGCGAAAACAGGTCGCGGCGGAGCTGAGGCTGCGGGAGCAGGACGTGGGGACCGGACTGAGAATCGCGGAGACCGTGAGAGAGGGTCACATATCGGGGAGGCTCGGCCACGCGAGAGGAGGCGCGGGACAGGGAGGTTGAGCCGCGAGAGGGAGGTGGCGTGGCGGAGCTCCGGGAGGCGCAGCTAGAAGAGAAGAGATGGAGGGGAAGGAAGTGAGGAAAGAGATGAAAAGGTTTGGAGAGGCTAGGCTTTAACCTGAACCACCTGATACCATGTAAGATAGAAAATATTCTTCTTACAGTGAGAGATGTCTATTAAAGTATTTATAGAGTACAATGCAATGATAATAAATAATGAAAATAATAATAGAAGTAATATAAGGAAATTATTTCCTAACAGTATGCACGGAATCCATGTTTTTATTGTCAAATCAATTTTGTCTTCTATGGCTTTGTTGAAATTGAATTGGCATAAACAAGACGATAATGTTTGTAATGTGCTCTTGATATGGAATGTTTATATTTTGGAATTATTATATATGAGATTTGTTAATCACCAAAGTGGTCAAATTTATAAGTGTTTAATAGTTTCAAATCATGATAGTTTAATTCAATTACTCATAGAATGCATGCTAAATAATGATGTGTATGAGTAAATTGAAGTTCATTGATATAAGACATTTGAGGATCAACCCAAAGGTTGATTAATTGTTCTTATAACTAATGTACATGATTGTTGGCATGTGAATGCACTATTGATTTTATATATATATATATATATATATATATAAAGATAGTAAATATTTTGTTAGTTTGTCTATCATTGCCAAATAATGTTTAATTTATTAGCATCATTAGGTTATTGTTTATTGAAGTAACACCCAAATGTGGACTTAAATACATGAGTATAGTTACTATCATTTGTTTGAATCCATTAAATTTACTCGAAGCATTAATGTATAAGTTTGTATAATGTTTGCAGTTTCTGCTAATATGTTTGCTTTAGGAAATTGTGTGGTCAAGTTCAATGGGTTGAACCATGTGGACTGGTTCGAACAGATCCAATTTCAATTGGGTGTTATGGCCTTGGATTATGGATGAAAAGCCCACAGTCATCACTGACGCCAGCAAAGATGTTGAAAAGTCTCTTTATGAGGCTTGGGAGCAGTCTAATAGGTTGTGTTTGCACTTGATGATGATGATAATGGCTGAAAATGTTAAGCTATCAATGCCTAAAACAAAAGATGCAAAGTAATTTATGGAAAAGGTTAGGGAATATTTGAAATCAAACATAACTGACAAGTCTATTACGAGTAACCTAATGAGTGAATTGGCAAATAAAAAGTGTCATACCCCAACTTAGGAGGTGACCGACACACAAGGGACTAGTTCCCTTACTGAAGCCTCTAGAATGCTTTTCATAAAAACATGTACTTTAACTTTAATTAAAACAAATAAAACTTTTCTTTTCTGAATAAACATAAACTCTTTAACATTAAACGTAGATATGCATGATAAAATACGCGATTGGCCTGAAGATCCTGTCTGTATACAATTGGAGCACTCTAGACATGACTAGATTGCAAAATAAAAATAAGACTAACAATTCCTATGGGTAGCTTCACCTCAAGGTGAACTGTTGACTTTTGGATGATGACATCGCTACATTGACCATAAACTCCATGCTCTGTTACGCTGCTTCATAACCTATAATTGGAGGGGGAGGTTGAGGGGCGAGAACTCTAGGAAGAATCTTAGCGAATGACTGTGTGCATGGCGACATGAGACACTTCGAAAACCATGGCATGCAGATGCAATACATAATATATAACTACATAAAATATTTTTATAATAATAATTGATAAATAAAAGTATTTGAAAATATAATATAGTTAGGAGTTCTCTAGATAGACGTTCCGAGCATTACGGTTTCGCTTATGATGCATTATCATGGATGTACTACCCAAGTACCTAGGCCACGACAGTTAGGGATACATTGCCTAAGACCATAGATTTTTTATAGATAATCTTGGCGAACTACCCAAGTGCCTAGGTCATGAAAGTTGGGGATACACTGTCTAAGTCCATAGATTTCTGATATTTAGCCTTACTCTACATGATACATGACACCGAGCATCACGGGCTACCATGTCCAGGCTTTACGGTCTTGCCTTAAATCTACATGAATCTTATTCCAGTTTACAATCGTACAAGGTATACCAGGGTCAACGTAGGCTATCGCTGGCATACAATTCTATCCTAGATATACTCCTATTAGTCCCATAAAAATAGTTTTAAATACATAACATAACATGATAACATAATCATTTAACGGATACTAATAGCATAACATGACTTAATAGCTTTAAATGTTTTATCTTGGAAAAATAAAGGTAAACTAAGATCTCATGCCTAGGGAGATTCCCAGGTAAGAGAGGTGCGTCACAATGAACATCTTAAGTACCAAGTCTTGTCCTTAGCTAGAACTTTTCCTTAACATAATTCTTCTCCCACCAAAATATTTCCTTAACCATGATCTTTTATTAAGAGTTTAACCAAACAATATGAATATCTATATCGCTTAATACTAATCACACATACAACATGAATATATTTAATGCAGTAAAATATGTGGTCCCATGTGATTGTAAAATAGTTTTGTAAATATCAACTTCATGAAAAAGAAGATTTTAAATAAATAATCATAAGAAAATTATTAATTAAATAAAAGAATAACTAAATTCATAAATACATAAATAAAATAATAAATTTCACCTCCTAGGATTTTATAAAACATGCATAAATAAAATAATGATAAAATAAATAACTTTAAAAATAAATACACGGTCTAAAATACACTGTGAAGAAAGCCATTCACTTTAACATGACTAACCTCTAAGGAGCTCCTAACACCTTACGTGGAGGCACTATTTTTCCACAAACGGAAGACAAGAGAGAGAAAAGAAATAAAAAGATAACTGGAGCAAAAAGTCTTACAAAAGTGGGACCTCTCAAGTTCTATAGTGAATTAGCAAGTTTAAACACCCACGGTAAGCCTCGATATATAGGGGGAGGAGGAGACCCCCTTTTATCGCTCTAATCGATGTGGGACTAATTCACGCACTCGTCTCGCGTGAAATAAACCCATGAAAATATCTCTCTTTTTTTATCTAAGGGTCGTCACGAAAAGTTTGATTGGTCTGAATCAATTCATGATTATGTGACAAGAATGGCAAATCTAGCAACAAAGCTGAAATCTATGGGAATGGAAGTGAGTTAGTTCTTTTTTAGTACAGTTCATCATGAACTCTCTTCCTCTTAAGTTTGGACAGTTCTAGATTAATTATAACACCCTTAAGGAAAAATGGAACTTTCAGGAAATTAAGGTCATGTTGGTTCAAGAGGAAGTGAGTCTGAAGAAAATGAGGGATCATTCTCTTCATCTCACATTCCATAAAGGAGCTAGTAGCAGCAAGGCTAAGCCGGGTAAGAAGGGAAAAAAGAAGGATAAAACCTCCTTGAAGGTTAATGAAAGTCATATCCATAAGGAGTAGAAATGTTTTTTTTTAAGAAGGTTGGACATTACAAGAAAGATTGTCTGAAAAGAAAGGTATTTACTATATTTCAGTAAATTTATAATCAAATCTTATTTAAGTGCCTAATAATACCTGGTGGTTAAATTCTGGTGCAACTACTCATGTGTCACATATTATGCAAGGATTCCTTACGATCCAGCCCATAAGCAAAACTGAAAAAGTTCTTATATATGGAAAACAGAAAGTTTGATAATGTAGGTTTTCACTTTAAGATTGGACATGACGTTTTCTCTTTGTACAAACATATTGACTATTATGATTCTAGTGTTTTAGTTGATGGTTTATATCATTTCAATATTGATGTTAATTTTGTTGAATCTCTATTTTATGGTGAGCATGATGCTAGTAGCAAATGTAATGTACATAAAGAAGGTTATGCTTTCTTGTGGCATCAAAGGTTATGTCATATATCCAAAGAAAAGATGCTAAGATTAACGAAAAGCGAAATCTTATCCCAATTGAATTTTAATTACTTGGATATATGTATAGATTGTATTAAAGGTAAGCAAACTAAACACATATCAAAGAATCCAACCAAAAGAAGTAGTCAACTCCTTGAGTTGATACACACTGATATATGTGGTCCTTTTGATGTACCATCTTGGGGTAGTGAAAAGTATTTTATCACTTTTATAAATGACTTCTCATAGTATTGTTATTTATATCTATTGCATGAAAAATCTCAATAGGAAAACATCCTTGAGGTATTTGTCAATGAGGTGGAAATGCAACTAGATAGAAAAGTAAAAGTGGTGAGGTCAGATAGAGGTGGTGAATATTATGGTATATTTAAAAAAAGTGGACAATGTCCACATCCATTTACAAAATTTCTAGAAAGTTGAGACATGTGTGCTCAGTACGCAATGCCTGGTACACCACAACAAAATAGTGTAGCTAAAAGACGGAATTGTACTCTCATAAAAATGGTTAGGAGTATGTTAAATAATAGTATATTAAATAATACTATATTAAATAATAGTAATGTGCCTTTGTCATTATGGATACATGCATTAAAGACAACTGTATATTTGTTTAATAGGGTTCCTAATAAAGCAGTTCCTAAGACTCCTTTTGAACTATGGACAGAAAGGAAATCCAATTTAAGACATCTTCATATTTGGGGGTTGCCCAATAGAATTAAAGATAAAATCCACATGAAAATAAACTTGATGCAAGTACTATTAGTGTATACTTTATCAGTTATCTTGAAAAGTCCAAAGGGTGCCCATAGTACAAGAATAGTGGAGTCTAGTAATGCTTGGTTAATAGAGAATGACCAATTCAGTGGGAGTGAGCAATTGCGAAAGGTGGATATTCATGTAAGTCAAGTGAAAACTTCTACACCTAATGTTTTCCCTTGATATGTTGTCCTTCTTATTGTGTCACAGTTACATAACATACCAAGGCAACATAAGAATATTCCAAACTCATCATAAAATGAACATGAAAGTGAACCAGCTAACAATGTTTAAGTCACGAATCAGCAAGTGATAGATGAACCTGAAGAAGTGCTTTTAAGAAGGTCGATAAGACAAAAGATTAGCAATTTCATATGATTATATCGTTTACTCACTTGAACATGAATGTGACTTAAGAATTGATGAAGATTCAGTCTCATTTAAGCAAGTCATAAAATTTACAAATTCAGAAAAGTGGTTTAATGCTGTGAAAGAGGAGTTGAAATCAATGGATGACAATAAAGTTTGGGAACTAGTCGAGTTGTCTGAAGATTCAAAACGAGTCGGTTGTAAATGGGTCTTTAAAACCAAACGAGACTCAAAAGGCAACATTGAAAGGTATAAGGTTAGGCTTGTCACCAAAGGTTACACTAAAAAAAATGGCATTGACTATAAAGAGACCTTTTCTCCAATTTCAATGAAGAACTTTTTGAGAATTGTTATGACTTTGGTGGCTCATTATGACCTAGAGCTTCACCAAATGGATGTAAAGACCGTCTTTATGAATGGGGACTTGAAAGAAGAAGTTTATATGGACCAACCAGAAGGATTTTCTTCCGCATGAAAAGAAAATTTAGTGTGTAAGTTAAAAAAGTCAATATATGGACTAAAACAAGCCTCCCAACAGTAGTATTTTAAGTTTAATGATACCATTATATCATATGATTTTGTAGAGATTATTGTTGATCGGTGTATCTAATGAAGGTCAGTGGGAATGCGTTTGCTATTTTAGTTCCATATGTTGATGACATTCTTATTGTTGCTAATGATGTTTGCTTATTACATGATGTAAAGAAATTTCTCTCTACTAAGTTTGAAATGAAATATATGAGAGATGCATCCTATGTGATTGGAATAGAAATATTCTGTGATAAATCACAAGAAATATTAGAATTGTCTCAAAAAGGTTATATCAATAAAGTGTTAGAAAGATTCAAAATGGAAAAATGCTCTTCATGAATAGTTCCAATTTTAAACGAAGACAAGTTTAGTCAAATACAATGTCCCAAGAATAATTTGGAATGAAAATAAATGGAATATATTCCCTATGCTTTAGTGGTTGGGAGTTTAATGTATGCCCAAACATGCACTCGACCAAATATAAGTTTTGTTATTGACATGTTAGGCCGTTATCAAAGTAATCACGGGATAGACCATTGGAAAGTTGCAAAGAAAGTCCTTAGGCATTTACAAGGCACCAAGGATCACATGCTTACGTATAGGAGACCAAATTGCCTTGAAGTGATTGGCTACTAGGATTCATACTATGTCGGTTGCGTAAATTCGAGAAAATTTACATTTAGCTATATATTCCTATTAGCTGGAGAAGCAATTTCATGGAAAAGTGGAAAGCAATCTATCATTGCTACTTCTACTATGAAGGCTAAATTTGGGGATTATGGTTGCAGAATTTATCTTAGAGCTTGGTGTTGTCGACAATATAGCTAGGTCGCTAAGAATTTATTGTGATAATTCTGCAGTAGTTTTCTTCTCTAAGAATGACAAATACTCAAAAGGTGCAAAATATATAGATTTGAAGTATTGTCTGTTAAATAAGAAGTGCAGAAACAAAAAGTGTCAATTGAGCATATAGATACTGATTTAATGATAGCAAATTTGTAAACTAAAGGATTGCAGCCCAAACATTTTCTGGTCATGTTAGGAGGATGGGCGTAATAGATAAGTCCTTGTTAGTATGATAGCATGATATACATATGTGTGTGTGTGGTTATCTTGCTCATTTTGTTGTGACACTGTTGAATTCAATTAAAGATGTGTTTCTGCTTGTTTTACTTGTTGTCCACGTTATGTTATATACATGTACTGTTTCGGCGATAACAGGTTATGTCTTAAAAGACATTATAATTTGACACATTAAAATTATTTGAGTTGAATTGATTTGTGATATATGGAAGGAATTATGTCATTAAATAACTTGTGACCGCCATGATCCAATCATTTCAATTCAATTAAAGGTCATGACTTGATAATTTCAACATATAGTGCTTATTGAATCATTAAGTCATCATATGAGCCAAGTGGGAGATTGTTAGATTATTTTTAATTTAAGAATCCTTTTATAGAGACCCATGTAATTTGTAGATTGACTCTAATTAAAGAGAATTAATGTGATGGTGGTTATCCCAAAATATGAATAGAGTTGGTGTGAGTTACCTTTTGAATTTGAAAAGAACCATCACCTCTCCTATTTAAAAAGAGTTGGTTCTTGTGGGTTATGGGATTAGTTTTTTTTACAACAAAATCAACAAGTTAGAAAAGTGAATGTTCTTTCTTAACCATCAAAGAAGAAAGAAAAGAGAAAGGATAAAAAAGGGGAAAATAGGCATTGCAGGAGGGAAATGACATCGGGTAAGTTGGAGTTTTACTACAAAAATTAAACTATACATTACTTTCACTGAGACTTAAACTCAAATTGGAGACCTTTATCACATCAAGGTAATGCCTTAACCACTAGGCTAGTATCACTTTTTGTAATATTTTAAGCAAACATATTTATTAGTATAATTTTATTATTTTCATTTTCATTTTTAGAAACCCTAAAGTAAAGCAAAGAATTATGTGACCCAACCCTATTTCTCACACTCTCATTTCTCACTCTCAGTCTTTCGTTCCTCTTACTCTGTCGGCTACTGCCTTCTTCGTCTACCGCTATTGCTGTTGCCGCCTTTGTCCGCCATTGCTGCTGTCACCTTCGTCCATCACTGCTGTTGTCGCCTTTTTCCGCTGCTCCTGCTTCGTTCATCTGTTGCCTTCGTCCACGTCGGTCGCTGTTGATGTCGCCTTTATCCGCTGTTGTTGCTTCGTTTGTCTGCTGTCTTCATTCGCATCTACCGCTGCTCCTGCCGCCTTCATTTTTAAAAAAAAAAATAGATTGTTTTTGTTTTAAAAAAAAATGCTTGCCTGCCAAGTTTCAGGACAAGCCTGACTCAGGCCAAAAATTAATGAAACAAGCTCGCTTAGCCTGGCTATTCCCATCCCTACGGATAAGTCACGATTCTTAATTATGTGATAATCATTGAACACACGTTTCTTAATAGTCGTAGTAATTTTATAAAATGAGAAAATCACATGTAACAATGCATGACATATACAAATAAGAGATTAATGATAAGAGATTTAACATGACCATGTCACATGAAAAAATAACATGGGAGAATCAATTCCTAATATATATAAGTTGTCATATTGAATTTTGAATATTGTTTTATAAATTAAACCAAATCCATACAAAAAAAAATTGTAAACCGAATCGTAGTTTTTCTTCTTTTTTTCCCCTCCTAATCAAATCTTATTTGACAATTTTTTTTTATGTTAGAATTTTTGTGTGGTGAGATTACGGCTTGGTTGGGTACAACTGAGAGGGTGTTCCTCCTCTTAAAAAAACATAAGTCATTTTTTTGTATTTGGTAAACAAAAAAGTTAAATAGCTTTTGTTCTTAACTTATAAGTTCGGGTACTTTTAAAAGATTTTAATAGTAGATTTTTAGAACTTACTTATGCTCTCTAAAATATTAAAAAAAATTAAATATCTTTAAATTTAAATATAAATTCAACTTTATCCACTAAAATCTTGATTTTTCATCATCAATCCTTTATTATGTATTTCTATTCTAATAATTTTATATTTTATGAGTAAATTTATAATATATTTACTGATCATTATTTTGTAACTTTTACTTATTAAGAATTACTTCTATCGTACTTTATTAAATAATATCAACTTTTTAAAAATATATTTTCAAACAGCTTTTAAAAAGCAACGATGTTACCAAACCAAAACCAAGCCTATAGGGCTGTCAAAATGGGTCCGGTCTGTTTACCCGGTTAAATGGACGGACTTTACATGCAAAAAATAGGTCCGCAAAAATTTGAAAAAAAAATTGGACCGACCCATTTAAGCCAGTCCTGTTTAGGCCCAACCCATTTGACCCGCAGACCGACCATAAATGAACCAGACTCTAAAAATATGCATATTTTTTGTCCGGTCCATTTAGACCCACAAACCTAAACGGGTGGACCATAAACGGGCGGGCCCGCCCGTTTTGACAGTCGTACAAGCCTACATACATCAACAGACGAACACGCCATCTAGTCCCTTATTATATTGATTTGTTTCTTCTTTAATTAAAAATAGTAAAGAGAGAGATAATGAGAAAAGAGAAAAAAATCATTGAATTAGTACAGAGTACAATAATTTGGTCTGCTCATTATTGTTCTTTTGATTACCAGTCACCAGTAATCACTATGTGCTTCAGTACATGCATTTAGCTTTTGCTGAATCATGACCACTTCGGGGGTCAAAACTATCGGACAGTGGAAGGACATATTCGGCAACGTACAAACAATCAACACACCACCAAGAAAAATATAAAAAGAGAACAGTATTTCAAAGGATCCTCTGTCTCTTTTTGATAAATTTTTTTAGCTGTTTTGTGTTTTCAGAAGAAAAAAAAAATTGTTATGCATGATAGATGAAAAGAGGTAGTGACACAGAAAGACTATAAAAAAGATAATAATAAATTGATACTATTGTTATTGATAACTGTATATTTATCAAATTTACAATGAAGTAGTATTTATATATAAGTTAGAAGTATAATTATAAAATAATAACAGAATCAATTTAAATTAAATTAAATTAATCTAATATTAGATAGTTAAATATCTTAACCTTTAAAATAAGAAAATATCTTAACATATTTTATTTTGATATTTATGTTACTTTTTATTTTTTTTGTCACCATACTTTTGGTAAAATGATCCAACTATGAATGAAAGATAAAAAAAAAAAAAAATAATTATTATTCAGATAGCACCTAATTAAAAATTTCCCTATATTTTATTGTCCTTTATGCATGTTTCTTTACTAAAATTGACACACGTTTGAATAATGGGATCATCCATATTTTGTTTTTTCAAACTAATTAATTTTTGTAAGTTATATCTAAAACTTTACATATAACGACTTTTGATGGGAGGAACAAGAAAGAAAATAACTAAGGAGCGTTTCTTTCAAAGTTTAAAATTATTTATATCAATTAAATGTTTTTTCTTCCACTTATTTTGAAGAATTTATTTTATCTAAATTATTTTCAGTAATTTTTATTAATTTTTTAATTTAAATTTTAAAATTTACTAAAATTATTTTACTCAACTTCATTGAATTTTTTTAATTTAAAACGAGCATTATCTCAAACTTTTGAGAATGTTATCAATAATTGTCACTCTTAAATATTTTTTAGGGTTTAGCTTTTGTTTACTGTTCTTATTGAAAATTAGCTGATCTTATACTCCCTGAATCAAATTTTATGAATGAACAAAACTAATTAAATTTTGTTGATACATAGTACTGTCGAGACTAATGAACTGTCGAGACTAATGAATAATTTTGAGGGGATTTTAAGTTTTGTAGTGTGATGAAAAAAAAAATCTCCTGTACATCTCTCAAACATGAAGAGAGAAAATTTTGAAGAAAGAGAATGAGGACGAATATTCAATTTTGTGAGGATTTATATTTATAGAATGAGAAATTATAAATAAGCATGTACTCTAGTACATAAACATGCAATTAAGGCTTGATTTGGTAAAAAATTTTAAGAAGTTATTTTTGCTCTAAAAGAGTACGAGTCAATTTTTTTATGTTTGGTAAATAAAAAAGTTTGAGAGTTTTTGTTCATGACTTTTGAGATTCATACGTGCTTTTATGAGCTTTCAAAAGATATTTTTTAGAATTGACTTTGACTCTCGAAAATTTAAGAAGATTCACAATAATCTTAAATTTTAATAAAAATTTTAATTTTGTCATTCAATAATTAATGAAATATTAAAATATAAATGATATTTTACTATTCAGTAATGTTATGTGTGCACAGATTTTGCTGCCACCGTATAACCACCATATGGTATTATGATGTACATATGACATACACAATGACGTTGAATGCACAAACTTTTGCACAAATGTGCATAAACTTTTTATACACATATGCACAAACATTTTTCATATACAAAACCAAATCAAATTAGATCAAGCGCGTTAAATAGCGAAAAGTAACTGTCGCGTTTTCTCTCTTGTTGACCACTCACATTCTAAACGTGTTGACTTATTCGCTACTATGTACAAATATTTTAAAGCAAATGTACAAACTTTTAAACTGAAGTGCACAAAGTTTTTAACAAGATGAAATAAATTATAAGACAAAAATAAAACGAAAACGACGAATAAGAAAATTTTGGTACACACATGCACAAATTTTTGAACAATAATTCACAAACTTTTCTATAAACATGCACAAACTTTTGAACAATCAAAACAAAAAATATGACATAAATGAAATGAAAACGAATAAGAAAACTTACAAACAAAAACAAAAATGAAAACTCTGAGATCCATAATGTCTTGCGAAGAAAAAAAATGAAGAAGAAAAAATGAAGACAAATTATATTAAAATAGTGTATGTGATAAATGAAGAAAAATGAAGAAGAAAAAAATGAAGGAGGAGTGAGGGGAGAAGAGTGAGAAGGAAAAAAAGAATAGGAGAAGAAGGAAATGAGTGTGAGAGGGCGAGAGAAAGTGGGGGAAGAAAGATAAAATGTGCATTTAAAGTGATAGCAAAAAATGGTGCATACAAAGTTTTTTTTTGTTACAATTTATATTCATAATAATCATTTTAAAATTTAAAAGCAACTTAATAATATATTTGGCAAACATTATTCTTATGACTTCTGTTTATTAAGAATAATTTTTATATTATTTTACCAAACAATATTATTATAATTTTTCAGTAGCCAATTTTAGAGAATTGAGAGAGCTCATATTCTTTCAGAGAAGCATAACATTACCAAACCAATCTTAATTATATGGTGTCTTTTAAATTATAAATTCTTACTCTAGAATTGAAAACCCCTAAAGTTTTATACATAGATCCCCAACCTTTGTCATAACTTAACCACTATAACTATAGTTATCATCTGATTTATTCTATTCCTTGCATCCGCACCCAAAACTCACATACCTAATGATAAATCATTTCACTTAACATTATAAGGGTCTACTACGTACCATTATACAATTAAAATTTTATGGTGTAGATAGTTTTTCAATTTCACTGAGTCTAAATTTCAGAAACATTCCAGTAGCAACAACCATACAGAGAAACAAATCCAAATGAAAATTTACACAGTAAATGAGAGCTATAAGGCATCCTAATAAATAAATAAATAACCTGAAAAGGTTGGAAATATGTATGATGGCTGAACTATGGAATGAGAAATAAACTAGCACAGTTTTAGTTATTCAAATTATCGCCAATCTAATTGGAATTGGAAATAACCTAATCCAGATTGCAATTATCGATTAAGGGGAAAACAAATTTTGTAACACAAAATAAATTGTTCTTTCGGGTGACACAGTTCTATTTGGGAAAGAAGGCGCGAGAGGGTTGACGGAATGGCCACGGGGGAAATTGTAGGGAGCATGGAAGAGTTAGGTGTTTTTTTTCATTATTTTAATGATATAACTCTCATTACAAAAATAAAAATAAATTAATTCTCCTTGTAATTATAAAAAAATTAATATAAGGTCATTTTTTCAATTAAAAATTAAAAACTAATGAAAGTCCAAAAATTATTTGAGATAAGTTAGTCGTCACTATTAAAGGCGATAATAAGAAGAAACGTATGAAAACCATTGAACACTTGTCATTGTTAGTTCGCCGACCCACCAAATTGTAGAACACCAAAGAGCCATGTAACTACTTGTTGACAGTAGGCACTCCATTAATTTTTAAAAATGCTATTAGTACATCAAACATGATGAAGACCAGTCTCCCCTCTCATACATTATGAGTTTTAAATTCCATAGCAAAGCAAATAAATATTACACATAGACAACAACAATAATAGGAATTGTGTAAGGAATATAATATTGTTGAATTGTTGAGTGTAACTGTAATTTACAATTGATGATAATCTATTAATAGGTAAAAGACAATAAACATATATAATTATAATAACTATTACAAATTAAGTTATAATGATTACAAAGTAAATATCGTAACATCTGTAACATTATTGTCACATTTGTAATAATGAGATTCATAATATATGAATATAAATCTTATGATGTATGTGAAAGAAAAATTTGGTGTCTACACCATGCTTAGTATACTCCTTTAATTTTTGCCAGTCTTGCAGCACTATATGGTAATGGCTTAGCTTCATCCCATCCCATTAGCTTTGTTAGTTGTTAGATTTGAGACGACACTGCATCCGTCCAAACCCAACAAGTGCTGCAAGTGGTACAAATATTTATTATTACGTTTATTGCGCTAAAGGGACAGCACACTACAATTATCTCTTTTTCTTTTTGTTAACCAATAAAATATTTTACGGACAAACGACAATAAATTTGATATTTTATATCATACATATATTTAAATTAAAACTGTAAGTATGTTAAATATTTTTAAAAAGACAACAAGTGAAAGATGTAAAAAATGCATTAATGTGAAATTTGGTTATTTTATTTTAGGCATAAATGTATAAAATGAACACTATATTAGAAATTTCATAAAATGAGTGAAAAAATAATTTTAATAAATTATGCATTTTTTGTAAGATTATTTTAATCTCCTGGTAACGTGGTCCATGTAACTAATAGTAGTATTAACTCTAATAAAATAGAATTAAGATGATGGCAATTAATTCTATAAAAGATGATAAAGTTAGTGGGAAATATTTTGGTAAAATCAACCCTCCCATCTCCCTTATAAATAAGATGACCGTTACTCAAAAAAAATAAGGATTCACTCACAAAATGATTTAGAAATTATTAGGGTTTGAGGTCTGCATTAGGAAAACGTTTTCTTCACCATTAGAAGGACTCGAAATGATCAAAAGGAAGAGAGAGAAAAAGAATCAATCGATTCAATCACGATATGGATCCGAGTATGTCATTCTTATCCTTAATCTCGTTTTACAGTGTGACAATCATGAATTTCAAAATCCAAATTTAATGGTAATTTTTTGAATGGGTGATTGAAAATTACAACTTACATTTTTGTGAAAAAATAATTAGTGAAAGGCACTTGTGAACATGGTTATCAAACTCGGGATTTTAGGTAAACTCGTGGAGCCTCC
Source organism: Nissolia schottii (assembly GCA_003254905.1). Taxonomy (NCBI): domain Eukaryota; kingdom Viridiplantae; phylum Streptophyta; class Magnoliopsida; order Fabales; family Fabaceae; genus Nissolia; species Nissolia schottii. The sequence goes on along the minus strand of QANU01093679.1, from coordinate 776,066 downwards.
GTAAACTCGGATCGTAAAATCGTAAGATTTTACCTATTATTAAAAAAATATTAAAAAAATATTTTAAAAAATTATTATGTTACAAAAATATTAGAAGCACATAAATTAGAAGCACAAGTTCAATATTTAAGACAGGAACTCATAAATTAGAAGCACCAGTTCAATATTTAAATTGTTGCGGCGGGGGGCAGTGGGTGCAAAACAGCGTGGCGCGGAGGGGGCGGAAGTGGAGAACGGCGCCAGTGCAGTGAGGGCAGGAAGAGAACGTGCGTGGTGAAAGCCGAAAAGCACGAAGCAGCAGTGAGGGTGAGGGAGAGTGGGAGATTGATGGCAGTGAGGGTGAGGGAGAATGGAGGAAGCAGTAGTGACGGGTCGAGGTCGAGGAAGCAGCAGCGATGGAAGCCCTAAGTTCAGAGTGCAAACGGAGTCGTTCTCTAGCAAAACGCGCGTGCCCATCAGAAGCGCAAAACGACGTCGTTTTGGCAAGGCAAAACGACGTCGTTTTGCAGTTTTGAGGCCCAGACAGCAAAATCGTAAAAACGCCACTAAAATTGCGATTTTGTACGATTTTGTCCGATTTTACCCGATTTTACATAGAAACGATTTTACACCCGATTTAACAAGATTTCACAACCTGAGATCGTAAAATCGTACGATTTTACGATTTAAATCTCGATTTTAATAACCATGCTTGTGAACATAATTAAACTTTTCACCATTGAATGAGAGCAGTACACTAGACTCTGGTACTATAATTTTTTTATTTTTTTTATACTCACTAGTACATGTTATTTTTATGTACTAGAATATATTTTAAAATATATTTTTATGAGTGCAAAAATTTCTATTAAAATATAGGTTGCTGATAAATTATTTATAATATTTACCAAAAGAAAATTGTTTTATTGAAAAGTACAAAATGTCAATTTTAATTATAATGAAAAAAAGGTCCAATTTTATCTTTTTAACTTTCATTATGATTAAAAGTAAATGAAATAAAATTTGGATAGAATAAGATTAGATTATTTAAACATGGAAAATATAAATAAGCCAAGCCGTCTTAGCTCAGTGGTAGAGCGCGTGGCTTTTAACCACGTGGTCGTGGGTTCGATCCCCACAGACGGCGATTTTTTTTCATATTTTGGTTCTAGACAACACTCAACGAATCCAAACAAAAATAACTTCTTATTGATTTTATTTGAAAAATTGAATAAATCTAATCAATTTGGATTAATTCCAATGATTCAATCTGCTATTGATCTTTTATAAAATATAAATAATGAACTTTTATTTCATCAAATAAAATTAATTAATTTTTTTTAATATTATTACAAATTATTTATGAAAAGTATTGTTGTAAGGTTAAAAAAATTATTTATCCAAAAGCAAAGGGGCAGTCTCCTCAAGCCGTGTTGGCTAAATGCTAAATGCTTTTATTTTTTGTCAAACAACCTTCACGATCCAGCAACTTTTGGGCCCCAAGAAACATGACTTCTGCCAAAGCCTAGCCCAATTTGGGCCCAAATATGCTATGAATACAACTTCCTCGCGTAAAGTGTGTATAGTTTTTTCACTTCTTCTACTCTCTAAAGCTGCAGCTCGTGTTTTCTTCTGATCTCTCACATGGCTCTGGAAGCTTACGCTGCTGGAAACCCTGACAAAATCCACGCCGATGTCCTCACCAACGCTAGGGAATCTTGCTACAAGGTCTCTCTTCTTTTTCTTCAACTTCATATGCATTCCATCACGGAGTTCTGTGATTTCTTCGTTTTTTTTTCCTGATTTTTTTTGGGTTAAATTGGAATTGAATTAAGGCACGTGATGCTTTCTACGCGTGCCTGGAGAAGGAATCTGACAAGAAGCCCACGGAAATCGCATCGGTGGGGCTGCTGTACCCGGTGGAATGCAAGAAATGCAGGGATGAATTCGTCAAGCATTGCCGTTCTTCTTGGGTAACATCACAAACCCTTTTGTTCGTTTTGTATTTTGTTGCTAAAAATCGATGCTTTTCTCAATTGGGTATGCTGATCTTTATCTTGTTGTTATTGTGGTCAGGTGAAGCATTTTGATAGGCAGTATTGCCAGAACAAGAGGGTTCAGAGGCTCTTGGATGACAATGAATCAAGGAGAGGTCCGTTGTTGCTACCACAGCCTTACACTTTCAAGCCCATTGCTTGATTTCGCATTTTTCCATTTCTTTTAATGATCCATTGATATATAGTAATTGTGGGTCATTCTACTTTTACACGTAGATTTTGCATGATTTGTTTTTAGATGTAAAGTCACGATGTGGAAATAAAAATGCTCTTTTGTTTAGCATTTTATTCCGTTTCTCAATCTTTTGGTGTTGGAAATTTGAATGAATTTTACTGTTGGATGGTGTTGGATGAATCAGTTCTTTTATTTTATCAATCAGCAATGAAGTAGTAGTATACAAGTCATAGTAGTTTAGTACGGATTGAGAGAAGAATGCCCTCATTAGGTTGAGTTTATTCATTTTTGGCAGGGGTGTAAAAGACTGTCTTGGCCCCTGTCGAAGATGGGAGATCATGTCATGGTCTTCCTATGGGTGGATGTGGAATACTTATCAGTGTCAGTCGGTTGCGAACCGGAAGTTCTAGAACAGTTAGCGTGCTTTGAAGTATTGCTTGGAGCTTAAGCATTGCTTTACTTGGTGTTTTTAGCATTGTTTAAACTGATTAGTTTGGACGTGATGAGATGTTTTTATTGCCTCAAGACTTGTAGTTGTTGTAACTTGTAATGCACACACTTCAACAGTTACATAGTTTCCCCTGCATTGCATGGTTTGTGCTATGATAGATTGTCACTACTGAATACTGGGTATCCACTGCATCTGTCAAAGAAATAAGTGAAGTAATACATGTTTTAAGCAACATAGTGCAACATCTTCCTGAAAAAGGTAGATATTGAGCCTATATACCCTGTTTTGAGCCTTTTGAGGTTCTGATGCGATGGTGGTTCAATGGATTAGCTATGTCAATGTGTAATATTTTGGTTTTGGTGGAAGGATCTATTTAATAGAGGAGGCATTACAGCTAAGTATTTAAAAACATTCTTACATGGCAAAAAGAGTAACCTATATTATTCAACTGGAAGCTTGTCAAAATGAAATTTTGGTATGAACATTATAAAAAGAGATAATGTCATTGCAAATATCACCTTCTTCGTTCAGTCCCCTTGTCTTTCTTTCAAATCTGAATCTTCTTCACGCCAAGCCCTAAGGTGCACTTTGAATAAAGCTGTACTTTCATTTTCTTCCATAGGCATTTGCTTGGCTTTCATGTGATGCTTCTACTGTATCACAAACATTCTAGTTGCAGCTGAAATTAAAAGTTCTATGATTGTTAGTAATCCACTTAAATTACTTGAGTTTGAGCTTTGAAGTTGTGCAATGATTTCTATTGAGGCTCAAATTTGTGCATTCACTCGGAATTCATATTTGCTTTCTATGTAATAAATGCTTTCAGTTCTTTATTTTTATTATGTCCCTGAAGTGAATATTTTGATAGAGATTCCTCGTCCTTCTTATGGTTAGTATTGTCTGAAGATTTGGCTTGATTAATGATTCTCCTTTTCTTCTATAGTGATATTTCCTTGTTTTCAAAATATGGTGTTAATCTGTTTCTCTTCTTTCTTCTAAACCATCAGTTCATAATTACATTCCTGAATGCAGTGAATACTTCCTTTATCATGCAAGCCATTGGGCTGATGGCCATTTTGGCTACTCAGTAGACATGCAGCTTAACAGATGAAATAGCAACTATATTAAAAATTGTAATTCTGTTGGCTACTCTTTTCGTACCAATATATTAAAAATTGTAATTCTGTGTTCCCACATCATCAATTTGCTTCTTTGATTGTTGAAATGTACTATTTTTCCTTGATTTAATGTGGTTAGACATCCAAGACTGACTGATTGTTGAGGGTTGCCCTACTCCACTCCATTATATTTCACTCCATTCCATCCGCCGTTAGTTATCCAAGCATAGGCTTAGATGGTTATAATGGAGACACTAAAAGCAATTATCTATTGTTAGGGTCGCCAAAAATGTTGCAACGCGACAGGAAGGCTTGGTAGGAGATAGAGGCAATTAATGGTAATATAGGTAAGCCAAAAAGGATGTTGGCGACGTAAATACCAACAATATTAGCAACATGAAGATCGCTAAGGTCTACGGTAATTTAATAAATGATTGGCGACAGAAATCAATCTTAGAGTCGTAGGTGATACGTATCAAGGTCGTTGGCTAGAGTCACGGAAATATGTTGACAATACCAGCGACTAAAGAGTCAGATGGTAAACTTAAACTGTTGCGAAGGTGAAAAGCCATCTATAATGATGATGGTCGCCCTAGAATAACAAGGGTTATATATGAGAAGAGGATTGCAACATGATTTGAGACTTGGGTGAGAGAAATATGATACAATTCAAAAATAATCTTTTGGGAGGGAACGGTTAACAGTAATTTCTAGATACGAAAATAACTACCCATCCTTAGAGGCTTGACACGCACACTAAGGACACGTGACGAGCAAACCGCTGCACGTACATGTCACAATTGTAGGTGTAACTGGTCCGGATTTCTCGGACCAGAACGGGCCAAATAGTAACCGTTGCCAGAGTGGGAAAACGACGGCTAAGAGCCCTAAAACTCTATAAATTGAGGGCTCAGGGACGAATCAGGTGGTAGTTCATTGATTTACCAAATACTAACATAAGTCCCCAGTCAACGTATGCAGAAATCCAATGTATGCCACCTCTCTTTACCTTTTTTGCATTTATTTTTTGTTTAAGTGGGAGTAGTTCTTTGCTATAGTCCGTTACTGCTTTTCTTCTATTACTTGCACTTTAATCCTTTGCTTTCGCAAGGATATTGTAACTCAAAATCACCCTTAGATGATCATTAATAAAATTATTCCCATTTCACTACTCCACTTCTTTTGCTCCAAATTCATGCCATTGTTCTTTACTTAGAACTTATAATTGCTTGTTCTGCCTTTAAAACAATCTTTTGCGTTTGCGCTAAGTAATTTTCCGAAATTATTTCATGTAAAACATCTATCTTAACCAAGAAAGAATGGAAACCCCAACTTAATGGCCGTGTCCATGTTGTTGGAGAGGTTGCTCTCAATCCACTCCACAAGGTTGCGAGAAAAGAGCACTGGGACAATATCGGACGTGATCAGGAGGATCCAAATTCTATATGCCAACGGGCAATTCTTAAGGTAGTAAGCATTCTATGACAAAAAATACGAAGATACATAAATTACTTTTTAATCGTAACCAGCTTATCATGAGTGGTTTTTCCAAAAGAAACATCTTCAACTCTTTGGGGTCCCTTCCACTCCCTTCAACCAACATGTCATATTTAACACTCATAATAAAGGCGAGTCTCATCATCATTGTTCAAGATACAATTTTACTCATGAATTCTGTTAATCTTATTGTATGTGCAAATTTGAAATGGTAAACTTGTCCCCACCCAAGAATTTTTTTCAATCCTATTACGCTTAATCTCATTATAAAAAACGTGGACATCAATATTTTGCTTAGAGTACTAAATCAGCAAGAGTACTAAATCAGCAGACATTTTCATCCACACAAATCAATTAAAGGTAATTAGATTTTGATGAGAAATATCATATCTTCAGTTTACTGCATCTAGCCCAAGCTCAAAAAGTATGCGTCCGTTCTAGCCCGATTCCAGTACTCAAGAATCCTTCATTTTCTTGCGATAAATCAGTCACGAGTGATAGCGTCAAGTGGTTCATTTGAATTCTCTCTCTTCTTTATACCACTACATAAAAATATAGCCTGACAACTAGACTTAGAGCGAGACATTTTTGCTTAAATTGAATTACCGGAATAATATAACTTGTCAAAGAATGAATAAATCCTACTACTTCATTGTATCCAACAACTCATTTCCAATTTCTATCGAAGATTGACAAATTTTCTGATTGAATAATATCTCTGACTAGCAAAATTAAAAGCATTGCCTACGCTATCACCACGTGAGATTCATTAATGTCCATGTCATGCATCTAAAAGGGACGTCACAATTCTACTGCACACACCATTCTGACCAAGAGAACAATTTCCTCGACAACAAATGCGCTGTTTTTCTCCTTATCTCAACCCACACTAGCTTTTCATATGACACCACCGACTGAGGTGAAAATTAGGGGGAGAAATTGGAGTCTCAACATAGATCTCTTCATAACACACGGCCATTTTATCAAACCATCTTATCACACAAGACTAGTTCCTATAAGTTAATTTTTCCTTCATTGATAGTTGAACAAAGACACAGATATCATAGTGCAACAAGTAACAGCAACTTAAATGAAACATATTCATATTAAATAACCAAAATCCTTAGGCAGATACTCCAGCTACAAGGCAAAATTCATTCCCATCAACTAAATCCACACTGAAAAGTGAAACACAACTATGAATCTTGCAACTCATTGAGATTTCACATGCTGAAGGACGACATTATAGGCTTCATGCTCCTCTCCGAAATCCTGCACACAGGCAATATAGTTAAAAAGTTATAAAGCAAAGCACAATAACAAGAAGCAACATTCAGATGTAACTCTTACCTTGACAACCACACAGGAGCAACCAGTCACCTTCCTAGCTTTTCCTTCAGAATCAATCTTGCACAACTACAAGAAGATGGCACAACAGAATTATTGTGGGAAAACAATGTACAAGAAAGACTATCTAGACAGATTTGAAAACATAAGTCAAATAAGAATGAACTGCACTATAGAATGAATGTAACATGTTTTGCATAGGTAAGACTTACACCAGCCCACTCTCCAAGGGTCTTTGCACTTGGAACTGTCAGCAGGCTAACATTGTGCTCTGCACAGAGGGCCTTGACAAGTTTAACATAGTCAGGTTGGTCACAGTCCTCAGCCAGAACAACGAGCTGAGCGGTACGCTTCTCGATCACTTTTGCACCCTCGTGAAGGCCTCGTGCAAGGCCGCCGTAAGCCAGTGACTTTCTAAGCACAAGCTGTAAGGCAGTCATGATGTCCATTGGCTCACCAATGGCAGGTGCTGCTACTGGCTCAGCTGCCACAACACCACCTTCATCACTGCAGATGGAAAACATATCATGAAAAAGAGTAACAAATAGCAGAGTCACTTTGTGCATTTTTGGATTCTCAGTGGGAAAGGCCAAAATCAATTCTGGCAGCTACTAGAAGTGAAAATTTCTCACTTATAACAGCCCAAAATCAATTCTAAGGGCCAAAACAGAAAACCAAACACACTATTTGTCAATGATGTTATGGGCAAGAGATGGATAAAAAAAGAATCATTATCCTCATAGTTATCAAAATCGCGATTTAACACGTAAAATCGTACGACTTTACGAGTTTAGGTTGTAAAATCGAGCTAACTCGCATGTAAACTCGCTTCTGGGTAAAATCGGGTAAACTCGCATAAAATCGCGTGTTTACTCCCGATTTTACGAGTTTACCCACAAGCAGGTTTTTTTTTTTTTTAGAAACAAAACAAGTTTGATATTGTTTTGCATATCTATGAATTTTTAGATTTAAGTCATTTAAGTATTTTAGAGTTATCATTTACAGTTGCGCCTACAATCGTGCTCCGTTGTGCTCCGTCACTAGTCCATCGTATCATTCGTGTGTATTTCATCCTTTGCTCAGGGATCTTTCCCACCAGGGTGCGTGGCCTCTGCATTGCTATTTGTGCTTTAGTTTTCTACATTGAAGACATCATCGTCACAAACTCGCTTCTTGTGATGTTCAGTAGTCAATACTATGTATTATGTTATATGTATTATGTATGAATTGAACTTAAAACTCATATATTTCATCTTTATTTGTGCTTTGTTATGGAGGTAAATGTATTTATGAATTTCAAGTTTTATTAAATATATTTTTGTAGCATAATAATTTTTTAAAATATTTTTTTAATATTTTTTTAATAATAGGTAAACTCGTACGAGTTTACGATCCTAGTTTACGATCCGAGTTTACTCAAACTCGCGAGTTTGATAACCATGATTATCCTATCACATATTACCGTAAAAACAAAAACACAATGCATAAGGCTAGTCTTATCCAGTAGAACTGTCAAACACAATGCAAGCAAGATTAAGTGACATTTATCCCTCTGCACCTTACTTCCATAATTTTTAACCCTAGAAATTTTAAGCTAAACCAAACACATCCTAATTATCAATTATCAACAATAGCACAACAGTATAACATAACGAATCACATTAAACAAAAAATAACACATGAAAGCAAAACGGATCATACCCTGACATTTGTGTTGATTTCAAAATACAAGCTCTCCTCCCTGCACAGGCGCAACGAAAAAACAACAAAAAATACAATAAATCAGATCTTGTGCTCGGCAGCAATCAGAAAATTCGCGAAAGACTGAGTAGATTAACGAAAGAAAAATACACGAAAATGGGCGAGAGAACTGTGACCTTGATGCAAGTTGCTGTGTGTGAAGATATTGCCTAATGAAACGGAGCGGAAGAAAAACACTAGGGTTTTTTGGGTAGTGAGAACCCTAGGGCTATTTTGGTCTTTTAATTGTTCAACGTTACAGTGGGTTGTATTCGGCCCGTTATTGGGCTTCTTACAATTCAGTGGGCTTGAAAATTGGCCCAACCACCAATTTTGCCACAAAAAGAAAAAATCAATAACGAACTGAAAGGATTGTTTTGTGTTTTTTTCTTTTGTTGTATCCAACCAATTTTCTAATTACACGTGTCCGTGTTTCCCACGCGTGGATAACTTCATTTCATTTTTCGTTTTTTCCTTGTGTCCCTACTACGCAGGAGGACGTGATGATTAGTTGTTGCCCACTACCGACTTTGTTTATGTTATCTAACCCTTTTTTTCTTATGAATATCCAGCCCTTGATTTTTTTTGCGGTTAGAAATCACTCCAAATAATTTTCAATATCGAAAAATAAGGAATTGTTATTCTTAATATTTTATTTGCGGTTAGAGAGGAGTGGCTTGTGATATTTGTGCTTTTTGAAGATTTAGATAGTTGACCATCAGTGTTTTATTTAGTCAAATAGAGAGACGGCAATAAACACAACTGCCTAACAAATACAATTCCCATAAAATATTGCACGACAAAAGAAAATCCCACAAAATCAGCTAATAACACGTTGTTGAAGTTAGGTTATAGTTACTCCAAGAGGTAAACCGAGGATTGCTCTAGAGTTGAACGGTAGGGTATTCCTCAATCTAAATTGGATCATAGAGCTTCTCTGTGGGTTTGGGTTGCCAGGACGGGTACCTTGCAAGAATTCTGACACTCAAGTCAGTAAAGGTTCGAAGTAGCAATGAAATCAAGGGTAGTCCGTGAATTTCACTATTCTGGGGATCTTTTCATTGACTTAGCCTTCAAATATCACGGAGCATTGTTTGCTAGGAGAGGAGGGGGCGCTTAAGTCCGATCGGGTTGATCCGCGGATCTCTGGGTGTGGTACTCCAAGGTGGGCCTTTATGGCCCTGTCCATAACAAGAGTCCTAAGACCAAAAATCCCCATAGGCTGATCAATCCTCAATCTCCAAAGTTAGTAACATACTCCAATCAACTTCAGCTTATGATGAATTTAAGGTGACAAGACGAGGCACTAAGCTATAAGCACCGTTACGCAACTAAACTGGCTCATAAACATCATAGTAATTAATACTCACAAGTCTTAAGCCAATTGCCAAACAACACGAAGTGGAGTAATTTTTTTTTCCCTAACATTTTTATATCTTGCTTGATTGCCAACCATTGTATAGCATCTAATGTTACCTGTAACTTATGGTCAAATTATATTGGCTCAATACGGAGCACCATCTAATAAATTATTTTTTTTTTAACATCTATATCATTTGACAAAATTTGAGGACAGATGACAAAGGCCATTATTCTATGCACATTTCTGTCTAATTAGCGAGTATGAAGGTGAATGCGGTTGGTCGTATCAGCCTTGCACGTTCCAGTTGAGGGATTAAAATATATACAACTCCACATTTCAGCTGAACCACTTATAGCTATTTCATATCTGTTCATTCATTTATGTATTTTTGTAGTTTTCAATTTTTCATGACTTTAGTTATAAATATATCAAGGGTGTGCTTACGTAACACTGACAAGGACCGTTTTTAAGTTTTTAATTTATCAATATAAAAAACGAGGCCGCCGAATTATTTACTCTAAGCCTTCATTTGATTAAATTAAAGTAATTAAAAGGTAAAGTAGCCCGTTGACAATTGATAGTATTAAGTATACACCTAATCAGGCGAGGCAGTATTTTGATACACTTTTTCTCCCTCAAGTCCAAAACTCCCAAGCTCGCAACGCCAAGTAAAAAACAAGTTTTTTTTTTGGTACATGAAAGCAACTAAACTAGCTTTTGATCATATAATAAATATATAGTTAAATGCACATTAAAATAAAGTATAAAGTATCTACATTTCATTGATAGAAATATATATAACTTAAAGCTGCCAATCCATTTCGATGAAAGTCATTCTGATCCGTAATTATTCTCTAATTATTAATTTAGCTAAGTTGGCTCAAATAAATCTGGGTAATAACTCCATAAAAGGAGTTATTGGGGAACAAGTAAAATATAATATAATATAATAAATAAACAAATAAAAAGCTAGTAGAAGCCTATAATACGACAGACCCACAAGTAAAGTAGTTTAAAGGGAAAAAGTGAGGGGAAAAAAGATGAAAATAAATTATAAAACAAAAACCCATAACGACAAAGAAAAAAAGCGGTAGAGTTGTGATTGGTTTGATGAAACTTGAAAGTTAGCACATTCTGCCAAAGTCTAGGTGAATACGACGTCGTCTAGTCACCCCCGTGTCAGCGAGGCTTTATTTTTCCTAGACTTCAGAAAGAAAAATCCACGTCATTTTGTTCTTCGGTTCTCTTGGTTCTTCTTCGTCTTCCCTTCCACGTCCTTTTGTGGGTATGATCCACGGCAAAAGTCACCGAAACGGCTTCGTCAGGGCTTGGAAACGGAGGCAGCGTCCTTGACGGCGTCGCCGTTACCCACGGTACCCGACTGGACGGTCAACACGGACATGACGGGAGAGGAGGGCCCGTCGCCGTTGGATGCAATGACCTGGTTGGGATTGGCGTTGTTGATCAAGGGGTTCCTGGCGTGACACGTGGCAGTTGAGATGGCGGTGGCGAGGGAAATTGGCATGAGGCAGAGGCCCTTGCCCTGGAGGTACTGCATGGCCGAGCCCATGTCCTCCTCCATGAGCTTGGCCACCTGGTGCTCCGTCATGGTGAGGCTGTCGTTGGAGGAAGACGGCGCCGTTTGGTTGCCGTTGCCGTTGCCAGAGTTTGGTTGGACGCAGTCACCTCCTCCCTATGAACACACAAATGCAAAACACGTTGGCAGTGGGTTAGGATAAAAATAAGAGAATATATATTTAATTTGTGTTCTATTAAATTATTAATCATTAATTATTATTATTATATATCTTTTAATATTTTAAATTTAAATTAATAAAATTTATAAAACAATAATTAATGATATTTATAAAATACACATTTAAGTACATTTCTCTGGAGATAAAAAAAAAAAAAAGGAGTGAGAAGGCGGAGAGAGAAAAAGAGGAATCTGAGAAAGTTGGCACGCGTGCTACTTTTGGATTGTCGTTTTGTGGTGATTGAGAATTTCAGAATTGATAGAAGCCAAAAATGAAACAGAAAAGCAGTACTAGTAGTAGTAGGTGTGAGCTGAGAGAGATAGAGGACTCGTCATCATAAGTCCTCTCCGACAATATTTGATGGGCGTTGTATTCCAAACTTTATTCATACCCCTTTTATTTTCTCTATATGGAAACCCTGGGATGTTATTATTTTATTTTTTAAAAAAAATTAGATTTTTCTATTAAGTATCCTTACAACACTCATAAAAAAAATAAAAATAATAGATTTACATTAAAATTTTAAAATTTTTATATTTTCAATAAACAATGAATATATTATAAACTTAAAATTTACTAATTTAAATTTCATAAAGACATTAGTTACTAAATTTTTTTAAAAATATTTCTTCCTCCTCTGCCTGCTCAAGTTTTGGTTGGAAAAGGGTAAAATGATTTTCCAACATGGGAGAAATTTTCATTTATTTGCTTCCCAATAACAGCTGTCGGATTCAGAAAGCACACGAGTACGGGTGAAATGTAAAAGAATTCAATTAATTGACAGTACCTCGGAGGTTATATCAGCAACAAGGGGAGCGACAGCAGCTGCACCTCCCAATCTGCTCATGCTTAAAACCTGTATTCCAATTACGGAAGCAGGGACAAATATTTCAATATGAAGCAAATAATTAATTTGAACCACCACTTAAAAAATAAAAATAAAAACTAATTACTTGAGAAGTATATGTTAGTACTCTATCATAGGAGCATTAAGTGAAGTATATTTTTTTTGGGTACATTAATTGAGGTATATAAGGCAGTACAAATAAAAATAATAATAATTATGTTAAATTATATTTTCGCTATTCATATTTTTATTTGTATCCTCGTTTGTAAATTTACCTTGACTTGGACTTGCAGGAATTTCACATAATCGATGATCTCATCCAGCATGGAGGCCTTATCCGTCTGTCATGCCACAAACCAAGCACTTCATCAAGGGACATATAATATGGATGATGTTATTGTTAGTGGCAAAAACAAAGTGAGCAGTGGTAGTATGTAATTGTAAAATTTTCTCTAGTGTGAGAGAAGAGGATAAAAAGTCAATAAGAAAATCGATGGTAAGATTAAATATTTAGTTTTTTCAAATACCTTTTATGCCTTTTTTTCTATATATTCGTTATCATATATTGTTCATGTGTTTGTGTGTTTATTGACGACTTAATTTTGTAATGAATCATTTTAAAGGATAAAATAAAAAATAAAATGTTAAAGGTTGAGTTAGTCAATATTTAAGTTCATGTCTATTTTCTAATACTAACAATTATACAAGTATCCCCACTTGTTCACCATCCTTTGTTGCGTGACCAAACATATATGTGCTTTCCAGCCAGCTTCATATAATTCCAAGTTTCAACCACGCACGGAAAGATATAATGAGAACATGACTAATCAATAAAACAAGACATAATTGTAGAATGATTATAAAGGTAAAAAAAAATTAGATGCTCTTCCAGACAAGATAGAAAAAGAAGTGTTTATCCCGTTACATTCATCAATACTTTCAGAACAAGAAACGTAAAATTCTTAATTATTGTTTATTAATTTATTTATTTATTTATTTATTTTCTCTCATTTTTACCCCTGTAACAAACTCACCCAACGTCATTAGATTTCCTCTAATTATCATGGTCAAAGAGGAGAGGGTGTACCTTGTTGGCGTTGGGAACCAGTTCCTGCAATGCCTTCATTCTCTCCGCGATCCTTTCCCTTCGTAACTGCCACCCACACACACACAACACGATTCCCAATTAGCTTCACAACACGAGAAACGTAACACAATGGCCAACTAGTATTTCTGTTTGTTTCGTTATCAAGGATCCTCTATCTCACTAAATTGGTAAAGTGAGGAAAAAAAAAGGTAAAAAGAAAAAAGAATTCCAAAACCCTAACTACTGTATTAATAAGTCTGGTATTGTTTCAGTCACTGACGATCACGATCGCATTTTTTTAATTTTCTTCAATGAACGCGTTGACGTTTACGAAATCACGTTACGAGGAAAATGAAAGGTGAGAAATTATTATTATTGGGGTCAATTTTCTCGGCATCCAAACGCGTTTTAAGTAATGAAGTCAAGAGAAGAAAAAAAAAAATTGTACCCTCTCAGCGATGCTGTGTGGGTCCGTGGCTTGACCTCTCCTGGCCCTAACCCTCTGCTTCGGCTGAACCGGGTTCCCACCGCCCGCGCCTTGGTTCGCTCCGCCCCCTGAACCCCCAAAACCCTGCCCCTGCATCGGATTCGTACCTCCCTGTCCCTTCCATCCAAAATTCAAACAAAATCACAATCAAAATATATAATAATAATGATGATGATGATGATAATAATAATTTTTTAAAAAATTTAAAAAGAAATAGAACCTGTGGATGTTGAAAATGGTGTGTTTGGTTGGAGGCCAGGGCAGCGCCGTGGAGTGATCCGGCGAATCCGTTGAACAGAGCTTGAACGGAAGCTTCACCTGCCTGCGAAAATTGCCCTCAAAATTCAATTATAATTACGACAAATGCCATCGGAAGACAGTAGAGAAAGTAACTATTTTGGTAATAGCGTTTTTTTGACTTACGGGATTGGGAGATTTGAAAGGGGAGGAACCGTCAACGACGTCGTTTCGGGAGGAGTCAAAGTCCGGTCCGCCGCCGCTCATCGACAGCGGCATCTGGAGGAGACCGGAATCGGCGGCGGCTGGGACGCCTCTGGACATAAGAAGCTGCTGCTGGAGCATGAGAGCGGCGGCGGCAGCCTTGGCGTTGGGACTGATCTGGTGGTTACGGAACTTGGAGGCCAGGCTGGCGTGTTCGTCGTAATTAGGGAAGGCGACATTGTCGACGGCGGCGGACGGCGCAGTTTCGTCGGAGTTAGGGGGAGGGTTGAGGTCCGCCCACAAGGAGGAGGGAGAAGAAGAAGGAGGGAGGGTGGAGAGCATGTGCTTGAGGAAATCGTCGTGGGAATTGGGGTCCAAATGGTCAAGGTGGTGGTTCATTTGGATCTGCTGATTCTGATTCTGATTGGTATTGTTGAAGATGGAGTTAAGGCCTTGCATTTCTCTGCTACAAGGTTGCATGATGATGTTAATTTGATTAAAGGGAGAAGAGTGTGTGTGAGGGTTTTGATTTGAGGTTTTATTCAAGTTGAAAGAGAGCGAGAGAGAAATGGAAGGTGCACTGTGCAATAGAGCATAGCGGTTTTTGAGTTGTTTTCTTTTCTCTTTTGGATCAACTCAGACTCTTTGCAGCGGAAATGTATTCTTCTGTCGTTTGGAATTTGGACTCGATATTTAATAGCGAAAATTAATGACCAAGGGCTTTTTTTAATTTCTAAAATTTTCGCAATTTTGTCCCCTTTGTTTTTTCTGTCTCTTCTCCTTGTCACTAGACGCCAAAAAGAAAAAAAGAAAAAAATAAACTTGGAAAATCTTCTAACTGAGGTTGTCACAGCTGGATTACTCCAGTGACGCGTCAAGCTTTCAAAAGCTAATACCGGGTCATTATAAAATTCTATTTGTATTAATGTAAGTGTTGTCTTAAATATTTTTTAGGATAATTATTCTTGCATACCTAATTACTATACATCTATCGCATATTTAAACTATTTTTGTAAATTTAAATTTGTTGACTCAGCACACTCTAAACCTTAAACTCACACTTTATCATAATTACTCACGCAACTCAAATATAATAATTTTTGCACATTCTCTCTTAATTTGGATACGGAAATTTTCTTTTTTCATTTTTGTTTTTTCTTTTCACTAATCACAGTAGCATATAAAAAACATAAACACAACTTTATCAAAGTAAAAGACATAACATTTTTTGTTATTTGAAACATAATCAGTTTAAATAAACAGACACAACCTTTTATTGTACTTAGAGACAACTTTTTCGTGAGCACAGACCTAACTGTTCTTTATATATATATATATATATATATATATATATAAACCCTTTAGTTAAAACATTTGTTGTTTGAGACACAACCTTTTCGTGAACTCAAACCAAACATTATTAAACAACATAACCTAACCGTTATTAAACAACATATATATATATATATATGTGTATATATATATATATATAAACCTCTTGGTGAAAATAGACACAACCTTACCAAAGTAAAAGACCTAACATTTTTGTTATTTAAGACACAACAAATTTAAATAAACAAACACAACCTTTTCGTGAACTCAGACCTAACTTTATTAAACAATATGACATGACCGTTATATATATACACACAACAGAGGAATAGATAGAAAAATAATTAGGTTGCAAGAGCTCTTGAAGAAGAAAAATTGTGAAAGAAACCGCAAAATGTGAAAGGTGAGAGAAACGGTCTCACATATGCCGTTGGTAGTTATTGTCGAGGTGTGCACCAAGTATACAATAACNAAAAAAAAAAAAAAAAAAGGAAGAGAGAGAGAACTTGGTGGAGCGGCTTGGGCGTGTGGGCCTTAGTAGTCGGAGGCTCTATGGTTTTTAAATATATACTCCCTCATTTTTTTTTTCACATTTTTATTTTTGTATTATTACATATACTTATTCATTTTTTAAATTTATATCACATTAATTATTTATTTTTTATTATATTCTTATTAAATAAATTTTTTTTTATTCTCTTATATTTATACACTATTAATAACACTAATTATCTCAATTATCTCTATATTAAATAAAGACAATTATATAAAGCACTATAAACTTATTTATATTTTTCAATCATTTCCTTAATACATATACATAACTCAAAGAAAATAAAATGAAGAAAATATTAATTTCATTTTGAAATAATTATTCAACTTTCTTTTTTCTATAAGAGGTCCATTGACATAGCGTGTAAAAGCTAGCAAATGAGATAACAAAACTGTGTCTTGCCTAAAAAAATTGATATACTACATCTTAACTTAATATAAATATAAAAATATTGACAAATAACTATCCAACTCTAATTATTGACAAGTATTAAGTAAATAATTAAAAAAAATTAAAATTAATTTTTTAAATAATTTTAACTAATTATGTATGGTTATATAATTTGACCATCTCATTCTCACGATAAAAATATCCTCTCCTATGATATGTCGAGGTAAACTTAATCATCAATTAAAACATCTATTGCATAGTCTTGGCCACAAGGGGTTTCCCGTCATTAAATTCAGATCCGTAAACTATTCACGGAAAACATAAAGTATTCTAATAACAATTGAATCACATCACGTGCACTTAAAATCCTGCGATTCATATCATAAAAGAAAAATAGAAATTTCCACGATTCTACATCTGTTATGTCAAGATCGAAGCTCTTAGCTGATAAAGTGAGAAAGTTGAACAAACCATTCCAGCATCCGTTACATCATTAGTCTTATAACTGGATCGTCATATATGATAAATCAAATGAACCCCGTTGGATACGATTTCATTTCATATATACGAGCGTTTTCCCCAAATCTTGCTCATTGGTCTTATCATACAGGTTATAGAAGAAGAATAAAATTGAGAACTGGAGCTCTGACCTCAATTGATTCTTTGATCTCTTGGAATTTGAAGAGTATACTAAAGATGGGACAATGATTAAACCAATAATGTTTCAATTAATGGAATGAAATCTAGATGGTGTTCATAATTTATAATATTCTTGACACAAGAGAATGCTTTGGTAATTGGTATGTGTTTATAGAAGAAATAGGGGGAGGAAAATTAGCTTAGACAACATAAATAAAGCTTCATTACTATGGTTTGGAAACGGGAAAAAGATGTAGGTATATGTCCTTGTCTTGTAGCAATCACATCCCCACTTCCCTTCAGGTCATAGGGCTGTCTTTACACCTCAACTCCCACTTACTAACCAAAAATTATTCTGCTACGGAAGTCCCTAAAACGATTTGGAAAACATTTGATATTTAGTGTGTTGTGTTAATTTTTAGGACCATTCAAAGGATATAATCCCTTCCTTTCTGGTTAATGTTATAAAGTGCTACAATAAACGTGGCCAATTCTTGGTATTTTGCTTCATTTGGAAGTTACAAATTACAAATTTAACAAAGCCTAGCTCTTGACTACTTAATTTGTTGGATATATTGAGGCACTTGGGAGTGTTTTAAATTTAGTTTATTTATTTGAATGAAAGTCAAAATCACACATTATTTAAAGATGATTTTATGAAAGTCTTTGTAAGTAAACTTGGTTTACCACTAAATATTTATGTTGTTGGGCTAGGAATGTAGATTTGGATCTTGTCTAAAACACACATGCGTGCTACCTCATCATGTCTCAAGCGTGTAAGTCTAATAAACCCTTTTGCTTGTTTTATTTTTTGCCCAAATTTTTTACACATGACTATTGGTGACTTATGACTTATGCCACTTGCATTTATATCCGTTGGGGGCCTTTATGATCATTGGCTCAACGTCGTTATTAAACTATCAAGAGGCTTATTTATTTTCAACCCATTAAAACCAAACACAATTACCAACACATCTGATCTCTCAATCTTCTTACTTTCTTCATATTTTGTTACTATTCATCCCTTTGCCTTGTACAAATCCGCCAACTCCATAGGCATTTCGTTGTGCCGTTGGACAGGGTGTAAATAAATCCTTAAAGACAGTGCCTAACATGACTTGTAGTATAACATTTTAACTCATCCTTCTTTCATTGATTGTTTAAGTTTTAGGGTTTGTGCCAAACCAATTTTTCATTTCAACTTTATTTTATTTTAATATGCTAAAATACTAGATATCCAACTATATTATACAGCATAATTTACACGCTTAAAGCAGATCATTTTTATTTTTGTTTTTCTATCCATAGAATGTTTGTGCATGGAATGGAATATTTATCCTCATTTCATGAACTTTTTTCCTCATTTCACTGATCTGACATTCAATTTAACTGGAACAGAATCATATTCCTAACTTATTGACAAGGTACCAGATCGTAAATCTTAAAATTCATATCATATTAGTACAATAAGTAGACACATGAAGTAGCTACATGACATATCTATCTCACAGTCCTTATTCATCATCTCTCTGGGTCCCAGCTGCAAAAGGAATTGCAATTCTAAATTCATGCAGTTTGTAAGCTCAATATGATTTATGCAACTGAATGTAAATAGTTTTTGCCCCCATACATATATAACTACACTACTGCTAGCCCATGGTATAAGAAGGGCTTGGTAAGTTTATCACTGTTGTTTTGACTTTGGTCATCATGTTTATGCTGTTGGTGATTCCTTGGGATCCAATTCCACTATCCTTTATACCCTGCAAGTATAGCATTTGTTTAATATTGAACGCAAGTGAATAATGTTTTGCGAAGAAATACAGGACATGTTTGGTATATTTTTATTTTCTGATTTTAATTTTAGTTTTCAGTTTGTATCCTGATTTTTAAAATTTCGTGAAGAAAATAGTGAAAATAAGTAAATCTTGTTACCTGGAAAGGAAAATGATCCGGTCCACGAGCCGGGGCGGAATTTATCTGAACTGTTCCAGTTTCCATTGCATCACTGATCAACATTGCTTTGTTGACATCCTTTGTGAATACACAACCCTGCACAAGTTCAATGTTGTTGATACAAAATTATTTAGCATTCTCAAAAAAATGGCAAAACCTATTGTAATAAGGAAACTGTTGACAGGACTGAAATTCTACCTGAAGTCCGAAGTTGCTGGCATTGCAATGATGGATTCCTTCTTCTATAGAATTGATCCGAATTACTGGCAAAACCGGACCAAACGGCTCCTCCCACGCGATCCTCATGTCAGGCCTAACATTGTCAAGTAGCAAAGGCCAGATGAGGTTCCCTTCTCTCTTGTACTCCTGGCAGAATGTTGCTCCTTTCTGTTTAGCATCCATCACCAGGCCTTCAATGAAATTCGCCGATGATTCTGACACGACCGGCGTGATATCGCAGTCATTCTCTGGCGGTCCAACAGTTAGTTTCGCTACTTTAGCCTTCACTTTCTCGACCAAAGTATCGGCGACGGATTCCATTACGAGTACTACCTTGACAGCAGTGCACCTCTGACCACTTTTATTGGGAGAAAAAAAATTGAACAATAACTCAAGTAAGCAACAGGCCATGAATAAAGAAATTTCCTTTAGAATGGTCAGCTTGGTTTGCTTTTCCATTTCCTATTTTCGGTAAGTTTTCTGTTTTTGAAGATTTTGCGAAGAAAATAGTGAAAAAAATAAAAGATTTTTTTGTTTTCACTGTTTTCTTCACAAAATCCTAAAAAACAGGGAACCGAATTGAAAATAGGAAATGGAAACAAGAAACAGAAATGCAGACCTAACAAATATTTTCCAAAACTATCATCTGATTTTCAGTTTTACAAAGAGACATTCATCACAATAGAAGCATAGGAAGCTGAAACAGAAGCATCTGTATTATTCTCTAGATCTATATGAATTCAGATCATGCAGCCTTCATCTTATATCGGGAAATACTCCGAGATTAGCTGCGACATAGTACAAACTCCTCTTTATTATTTCACAAAAAAGATGGAAAAGGAAAACTATGCTGCAATATGCTAAGTACTAAAATTGAGATATGCAAATTTCACCTGTATGAGAAACCTCCTTTAATAATGTTAGCAGCAACCAAATCCAGGTCAGCATCCTCAAGTACAATGCAGGCATCTTTTCCTCCCAACTCCATCTGCAGAGGAATCATGCCTGCCTTCTTCGAAATCGCAATGCCGGTATCTCCACCGGTGAAGCTGTTAGACAGCACAGTTATAATTCAGCAGAGAAAAAACATTGATTACACATAGCATCACATAAAAGAGAGAAAATTCTCACCTTATGCAGTTCACTCCTGGATGCATTGTGAGGAAATCGCCGATCTCCGAGCCTTTGCCAGTAACACAACTGATTAGGCCTCTGGGAAAACCAGCCAAGTGAAAGCAATGAACCATGTGTAGAGCAGAAACAGCTCCCTATAATGATCAATTTAAAACAGCACATTTAGAAGGAACAAAACATAAAAAAGATAAAAAAGATTCTGAAATGAAATAACTTCTTGTGGTTTCTTTCAACAATTTACACTTCTAATGTTGGCACATTTATGACAATGAAGGTATATGATTACCTGAGTTGGAGGCTTGAGCACAATGGAATTTCCGGCAATCAGCGCTGGAGCAATTTTTGAAACAGCGAGATTGACAGGATAGTTAAAAGGGGGAATGGCCAAAATCACTCCTAATGGAATCTGAAAATCAATTGGAACTTCCTTAGATCGCATAGTCATCCAAGCAAAACACAAGAAAATAACAGATGATAACACACTATGGTAATTTTATTTGCTAGTCTCTAGAAATTACTAAAACAATGAATTGTGATGCAAAGCATGCAGCACTTAGGCTGTATTTGGTATAAAAAACAAGACAAGGGGCAGAAATAAGGAGACAGAGAATGAGAAAATTCTTGTCCCTCTGATTTAAACCGTCCTACAGGCAATTATGTGTCCTACAGGCAATTTTTTTTGTTCCCTTTGTCACAGCTTCAGCGTACTATCCTCTTTATCTGTCTCTGATATCAAATGCAACTACTACTTAAGATTATTATAATCTTTCTGTTTGTGATTTCATGAAACATGTTTCCATATTTATTATTGAGATGTTATAGCTTTTCTCTAAAGATTGAAGATCTATTCTGTAAATATTCATCAATCCTAAATCCTAGTAAGGACTTTATGACAGAAAAATTCTGAATCTGCAATTGTCTTGAGTGCATATTAGGCTTATTCCAATTTCCATGTTAAGTAAACAGATTCATTATACAAAAAAGTATAAATTTCTAAAGTACAGGATTGCTAAACAAAAAAGTTCACACCAACATTGATTTGCAATACTTCTTGAGATTGTTACAACTTACAAAGCTTTTTAAGTCAGCTATCTTTTTCTTATTAAAGAATATTATCCATTATTACCAAGGTTTACAACGTTTTGACATGTGCAAGAGTCAATTTCCTACACGCAAGAAATGGCACCAAAGACAAACCCTTTCAAATAAAATAATGAAGGGGAAAAAAATCTTGAACTAGAAAGCAATGAACGTTACAGATGAAACAAGTGGCATAAAATGACCAAGAGGAGTGCAATGATTTAGATATATGATCCAAAGGTTTACTTGTAGAACAAGTTCTTCTTACACATGTCATCTTTAACAGAACAAGCCCATGCTACTTGGAAATGACGCTATGGTACTATGTGAGACCAAATCGGATAAAAAATTATGTTAAAATAAGTGTGAAGTTTTTGGTAAATCTTATTATAAAGGGTCTTACATATTTGTGAATATATTTGTTTAAAATAATTGTCATATTTTCATGTCTTAAAAGATTGGTTATTTAAAATCAACTGCAAAATGTGCTCATTTGGATGTCATCTTCTAGATAATAATAATAATAAATAAATAAAGTGATAAAAACGACTTTTTAAGAAAAAGAGTACCTAGGTGGTTTCTTCTAATTAACCTTTTTTTCCCCCTAAAAATAAAGCAAAATCACTATAAAAAGTTATGAAAAGATCCTTATTGTGAAGCTAAAATCTTGATCATATAGAAAAAAAAAATCTTTTTTATAACTAAAAATATGTTTAAAGATAAAAGATGTTTTAGTATTACACCCAAACATAAAATAACTTTTACTTGTCTAAAAGATTTTTTCAGACGCTTATCCAAACGACCTTAATGATTATTTTTTTCTCTTTTTTTTCCCCAACTATATTATTATCCAAAAGTATAGGAAAACAATCCTTTAGTTTTAAACTTTTGGCTTTTGAGTGGCTGACTCCATAGAAAGAAATTGCCTGCTAGTAGTAACATATGAAATTCCAAATTTACATAACTTGTAAAGTAGCATATAATAAAAGAAATAATGATTTAACCAAAAAGAAAAAAGAAAAGGAAAAAAAAAGTACTGAAAATAAAACCTTTGATGTGAGGCAATACTTGGTCCTCTCATTTCCAGGGAAGCTATCTGATACCAAGAATTTCCCCTCTCCCAAAATCCTTACCCCTTCTTCAGCACAGTAAGAAACCAGATCCCCAGATCTCACAACCTTCATGAAAAAAATAAAGAAAAAGAAAATTAAAAAACCAGTTCTAATTTGTCCTTTTTTTTTTAAACAGAATTTATGACACAAAATTATGCACCTCAGTGACAGCATCTTTGGCTGGCTTTGCGATCTCTTTCACCAAGCACTCGGCAATTGGAGCTTTGTGTTCTTTTAAGATAGCAGCTGCCTTGTGAAGGAGCTCAGCTCTCTTCCATAGTGGGGTCTTGGCCCATGACTTCTGTGCTGATTTTGCTGAATCCATCACCTTATTAACCTCTTCTTGTGAACATGCTGCATGCATCGCCAAAAAATTAAGTGAAAAATTGCATGTTTAAGAAATTAAAATATGCTACTAGCATGCAGTGAATTCAAGTTACTTAAATTAAGTGAATTATGAGTGGTGATAACATCTTTTTTGGGGTTTTGATCCGTGCATGCTTGAAAAACCGGCAGATTACACTCTAGAAGTTGAATCTGGTCAGTTAAGTAGTGAATTTTTTTATTTTTTGGTTTTGAGGCTCCGGAATCAATTCTGGCCGTTCCAAACTGAAAACCAAAAGCAATGTTAATTTACCTTGAACTTTGTATTGAGTCTTTCTGGTAGTTGGGTTGATGATAGAAACACTTTTCCCAGAAGAGGATTCTTTCCATTCTCCATCAGCATAGTAATTGAACACCTCTCCATTAAATATCTCTGCAAACACTCCATTCCCAGCCATTGTGATATGATTGAAAAAAGAAAAGCAAAAAGCAAGTCCTAGTTAGAAGCACTTTTTTTGTACTTTTCCTTCACACCAAATATATAACATATGTAATGAAATGGAGAGAGGAAGAGAAGGAGAGGTGAAATTGAGAGGGTTAGGAGGAGCGTCTGGTGTGTGTAGTTTTGGTTTTCTGATTTTAAATTTGGTGATGGTTTGGTGAGTGACACAAGAATGAGAGGAGTTTATATAAAGAGAAGGTGAGCCACGCATTGTTCTTGTCCTCTTGAGAGTGTGTGATTCAGAGCAAGCCATAGTTTGTTAGGTGGTTCTGAGTTTGCCATGTAACCTTTTAATTATCTCAACTTCTTTCTACTACCTTGAAAACTTGTCATATACTTGTATGGTAAACTAAGATAAGGAAAAACATGTTATATAATAGCCCTAAACTTTATTAAAAAGTGCGTCCTACAATTATATTACATCTAATAATTATTGGGATTTCTGTACGAAATTCTGACAATATTTTTTAGTTATGTATCGCTATGTATTGACGAATTTTATACACGAGTTAAGTCAAAATTGTATGAATAAAAAAGACTTGTAAATTTGTTGATTATTTGAGATATAAAATCAAAAGATGTTCAGATGTTGAGTCTAGTGTCTCAATTAGTTCATTAATGCAAGTCTTCCCTAATTTTGAGATTTTTTTTTCTGACTGAGAAAAGTGTGAGTGTGGCAGAAAGAAAAGTGTTGCCTGTATCTTGAAACCTAATCCATATGCATAGGGTATGAATCCAATAACTTGCAGATAAAGTGGTGAAAGAGTGTGTTAAGAACTCATTCTGGTACCACTCAAAAACATTTTATAATTCCATTGTGGGAAGCAAGGTGAATATTCTAAGAGGATATTGACAAATTAAAAAAGGAAAACATGTATATGCTATCTGTACAATAATAAAACAAACTAGCTCTTGTAGTTGATAAGTTTAGTTTTTATTTTATTTTTTATGTGGTGCTAGTTAATCGGATTGGAGTAGGAGCTAGCTACTGGTATGGCAAAATGAAATAACCAATAAGTTGGCCATAAATATTATGGGAAAAGGTCATTATCAATTTTATCATTTAGATAAGGTGGAATTGGGGATATATGGGCTGAAAAACACTACTCAAGATACTATACTAACCAACTCAATTTAGTAACAATGGCCCAACCTAAACAGATGGAGGGGGAGAATTTAGTAGCTAAATCGAATACTCAATGGCGTTTGATTCTTGATTTGAGATAGAGGTGGTAAAATTATTGAGGTTTGAAACATGTATGAAAAAGAAGATAAAGACAAAAAAAAAACTTAAACTTAATTGTTTAAAGATAATTTTTAAGTTAATTTTTGTAGTTTAAAAAAAAAGATATAAAAGATATGTCTTAGAAATGATTTTTAAACCTACTTTTGTATTTACAAAAAAGAATGAATGCAAAAAAACACATTTCTACTATCATCTAGCTCAGTCATTTCAATCTTAAAACATGAACCACACACCATCAATTAAGAGGAGTAAGGTGAATACTACAGAAGATGGATGAAAGCTGAAAGTTTTAACTTTTGAAACACTTCAGTCCTACTTCTACACTAGTACTCTTAATGCTCCCCTAACTCTAACTAGTTCCAATGTAGTTTGGCAGTCATTTATAATATGTAGTACCGTGCAATTCCTTAGGCACCTAATACATAAATCACCATCTCCTTAACTCAAATTCATAACATTCTCATTAGAGCCCAACACCCTAATATCTGACAAACATTAATGTTTTGGAGTGGTTTGTCCAAGTGAAATTCTATACCATTTAGGTAATTCTGTTTACTAACTAAATTATCTTCCATTCTAAAGTGAAAATTTTCCAAACACTACATCTAATCAGAAAGGAAAACAAAATCCAAAATAAGCTTTCCCTTGTAAGTATATGAAAATAGAATGATTCAAACTAACTCACTAGACACCTTTTGCTGGAGAAATTCCGGAGTCCAATGTGCAAAACATGGAGTTGATTTGTGGTTTAGGAAGAGGAAGTGATTGCCAGACAAACGTATCTCTCTTCTTTGATGGCAACTTATTCAGAGACAGAGTATTCCTGCTTTGTAAGTAGATGCATGAGTACTGTGTCCATGATGATATCATGGTAAATGGGCAACCAGAACAATGCTTGAATGAATTATGGAATTCATTGATTCAAAATTATTAATAGTACAGAGAGGTTAATAAAATGTGCTACTAGATCCGTAAGCTAAAATCTAGGAGAAAAACTAGCACATTGACTAATCTATGGGAAAGGAAGAGTTCCTTAAATAATTTACACATGGTATAAATAAATAAGGGGGGGGTGAAAATTGAAACTTTCTAACACGTATTTAATTAATTACACGTGTGAAATGTAAAAAAACAAATTATAAATAAAAAATGAAATGTGCTAATGCTCCTGTCCTATGGATTATTTGAGAATATAACATTTCTCGAAGAAAATTACAATTATATTTGATGTGGACATGAACAATAGACTAAAAGTGCATCCGTTTGTACATGCTCACAAAAGAAATATACGGGGTGGAGATTTTTTGAATGTAAATGAAAATAAGGTGGAAAATATTCTTAACAGGGTCAGGAGGGTCTTATTAAAGTGTGGAATCCATTTTCCTGCAAACAACTTGGGAAGGTGAAACCATGGCTTTGTGTTTAGTTTATAGTTACTAGAATAAAAGTTATATGATAGCCCTAATCCCTTTGATTTTTAAGTTGATCCATAGGGTTTTGTGTGTAAGGTAACAATCCATGTATTATGTTAGACTCTTTAATTGAATGTGAGCCTCATAATATTTGTAAGAGGGATGATTAGGTGACTACTCTAAACTTAATGTTAAAATAACATTTTCTT
Organism: Nissolia schottii; assembly: GCA_003254905.1. Taxonomy (NCBI): domain Eukaryota; kingdom Viridiplantae; phylum Streptophyta; class Magnoliopsida; order Fabales; family Fabaceae; genus Nissolia; species Nissolia schottii. The sequence continues at coordinate 749,612 of QANU01093679.1, read as the reverse complement.
TTTGATAGACAAAATACATATTAATAGTTAGATTTATTATAGTGATAGAATTTAGCACAAAGCCCCGATTCAATCCCTAAATAAAACATTGTATTTTTACTTAGCTTCTGAACCAAAAAAAAAAAAAAAGAGCTCCGTTAGTCTCTTACATGTGAATAATATTTAAATATGTAAAGAACTAACAAAGACAATATTTAAAAAGATGATAAATTAATAGGAACATTTTGAAAAACTAAAGAATTGACCGAACACTTTTGCAAGCCTTTTCATTTTGTTCAAAAATTAAGTAACCCAGCCATATTTTGTTTAGGAGCTGAATTGGGGTTTTGCTATAGAGTTTACTTATTCATCTAAAATTCGTCAATCATTTACATGATCCCCACACTCTTTTTTTTTTTTTTTACTCTATAGCATTTTTTCATCATTCAATACCAACAAATTATATGCTTCAATTCAAGCATATTCCTTACTCTATGACAGAAAGACATGCCAAGGTGTGATTTAATTCAAAACCGGACACAAGCTGACAAGAAAAAGAAGAGGGGTTGTTGTGGAGAGAATGAGGGGTGGTTGAAGGTTGGAACTTGATACAAATACACAAAGCACTACATTCACTACATGCACCGGTGAATAGTCCCAGTTGTTGCAAGAGCCACTTGTTTTTATATTTTGAATCACACAACACGTGGTTGATGGCCAGTCTATCTCCATTTTCTTGGAGATTTGTGGTTGATATAACTTTCACATAACTACATTGTGGCCATTTGAGGCGACATGACATTTTTTTCCCAAAAGAGTAGATGGACCACACAATAACATTGCTTTGTTTCAAAAACAAAGCATGGCCTACCACCTTTACTTTGATCATTGATAAGGGGCCCATGTTTTGGCCTTATTCATCCAAGCAGGGCTAGCCCAATTTTTCTATGATGAGTTGTGACCAAATATAATACTCACATGTGACAATATAATTAGAATACTTAATGTGAAAGTATTTTGAAATTTTAGATGAGAAATAGCTCTAACACATTTGCACTCGAGGTTACAGTACAACAACTGAGTCTTCTCATAAACTATGCGCACATTTAAAGTTGTCTTTTATAATTTTTTATTTTTATTATTAAAATCAAACATTTAAAGCAAAAGAAACTAACACAGCTTTGGTCGAGTGGTAGTCAAGCTCGTCATTTTTTTAAAAGAGTATCGAGTTCATGACTTGAGAAGAAAAAACCTGTGTCAAGATAGGGTTAGTCACAGTACCTTGAGCTGGATTAGTCAATCATATTAGTAGTGGAGTTCAGACACAAATGGAAAGAAAAAAATCTAATAAAAAAAAAAGTAAATCTAAAATTGTAAATCTTGAAAGCATAAGGGCTCCATTGTTTAAGAAAAAATATCCTTTTGTTTTTTCCTTTCTTAAATAATTGGGTCGAGTTTCAGTTTGGGTTAGAATCCCAAACATTTGGTTGGTTCTGGTTAGAGGAAATTTTTGTTTGGTTTCTGGGCCTTATCCCTTAGTAGGAAGAAACAACTTATATGAGCTATGGCCTAGTTAGGCCCACCTCCCAATAACTAATTAAATATTTTTATTCTGGTTGACAAAAGTATTATAAAAATCACAAAAGAATAATTTAGTTAAAAACTAAAATAGAGAAATCGAAGTCGGTTTAACATTGATAGAAGCTAGGGTTCCGATCATCGCCAAAATCAAAATCAATCAAACTCCTCCAATCCCCAAATTTGGAAAAGCAAAGAACCCCTAGAAAGTACAAACCGTAAAAAAAATGCATCCCAAATCGCACCAATTCTTCGTCCAATCGCCGGAGCTCCAAATCTCCCTTCAATCCGTAACCGTTTCCGGCACCGATAATAACAGCGAAACCCTATCGCACCTCAAACGCTTAATTTTCCCCAAATCGCTGAATCCCGTATCATCTTCCTCGTTTTACTTCACTCTCAATGGCAAAACACTATGCGACGAAACCCCTCTCTCCAGCCACCAGATCCCGCATCTCGCCACCCTCCTCCTCCGCTCCCGCCTCCGCGGCGGCGGAGGCGACGGTGGCGCCACCGGCGCCGAGTCCCGCGACTGCTACCTCAACATGTACGCGGTGAAGAAGCCTGACAAGGTAGACCCCAACGAGCAGAGGCTCTCGAAGTGGCTCAACTGCGCGCTCTCGAACGAGCCCCTGAGGGAGCCCTGCGTCGTCGACAAGCTCGGGAACATCTTCAACAAGGAGGCGCTAGTCGAGGCCCTCATCGGGAAGAAGCTCCCGAAGGAGTTCGGGCACATCAGGGGCTTGAAGGACATGATTAGGGTTCACCTTTCGGCGATTCCCGGCGTTGATGATTTCGGGAGTGGTGCAAAGTTTCAGTGTCCTGTCGCGGGGCTTGAGTTCAACGGAAAGTGCAAATTTTTGGCGCTGAGGAATTGTGGGCACGTTCTGAGCACGAAGGCGTTGAAGGAGGTGAAGTCCTCGTGTTGTTTGGTTTGTCACAGGGAGTTTGAGGAAGGGGATAAGATTGTGATCAATGGGAGCGAAGAGGAGGTGGCGGTTCTTAGGGAGAGGATGGAGGAGGAGAAGGAGAAGGCGAAGGCGGCGAAGGAGAAGAAGAGCAAGAAGGTGAAGAATGGTGGTGGTGGTGGTGAAGGGGTGGTTGTGAATGGAGGAGATTTGGAAGGGTCGAGGTTGAGTGGTACCAAGCATGGCATGGAGAAGGCTTCTGCTAAAGTGGAAGGGAATGGGAAGGTTGGTTTGAAGGATGTGAATGGTGGTGCTCCTGCTGCTGCTGCTACTACTGCAAAGCGATTCAAAGCAGCTGATATGGCACCTGCTAATGCTACGAAGGAAGTGTATGCTTCCATTTTCACTTCTTCCAGGAAGTCGGATTTCAAAGAGACTTACAGTTGTAGATCTTTACCACTCGGTAGAAATTAGGAACTGATTGTGTGGTACAAGTGTCTGCTGTTTTATTTTTCTGTTGAATGTTCTTAAACTTTAGTTCGTGATTTTAGAGATGATATTGGCTTTTGTGATATGGGATCTTTATTGGTGTCTGTCATTACTGTCACAGATAAATCATTGATCATTCAAGAGGGAAATTTACTTCTTGTTCCCTTTTAAGTTTGACTGTACAAAATTATGTTTATTCAAAAGGAAATAGTGGGCTATGTGTACTTGGTTTTCCATTCTGTTTTTCTTAAGTTGAGTAAAATAAAAGGCAGAACTTGTGTGCAAGCATGAGGTGTGTTCAGTCATATCTCTGATTTGGTGCTGGTTGTGGCATCTTGATAGAGTCGATAGGCACCATGATAGAGTCAATATTTGAATCTAAGTGATGAGTTATTCTTTCCTACACCATGGAGGAAATGGATTAATGCACCACATTGTATGTATGTCATTAATTATTATCTCTTGTCATTATTTTTTCATATTTCAAGAAATAATCAATGGCATGCATGCCATGTGGTGTATGAATACATTTTCTCTTGTAGTTTTTCCACAGTGTGGGACATATCATCTAAGTTGGGTTTTGAGGCCTATAGTCAATACTGTTGTTTTTCACTAGTGTGTAGGTTGATGAAGCGCATACCTCCATAGAGTATGTACTAGTGCTACCTTCGTTGTTGATGATTAATGTAATTCAAATGATTATATATCGAGCTTGCTGGCATATTTTGCTTTCTTGACTACAACCGCATTTATTATATCGATAATATTATATGTAACACAATGAGAGAATTAGGGAATGCAGAGAGCTTGAACATACTTCCTGGGTGAGATTGTCTATCAAAATACCAAGAATGAATTGAATTCATTAGAAACATGATATTCTTGTACATTATAGTTCAGTAAGGCGGTGTTTCCGAATTTTGTTTTTTGGGAAGAAAATGAGAGGTTTTAAGGGACTTAATTATAATTTTAACATGTTAAATTACAATTAAGCCTCTAAGAACTTTTTCTTTTCTTTCCCTCCAAAACAAAACTTACAAACACTCCCTTAGAATAATTCCCAACTTCAAAGCATAACATGCAATGATGTCAAGAAGTGCAAAATAGTAAATGGCTTCTTTATGCGATTCTAGCAACCGTGATCGCATACTTAGAATGAAAAACTTGATTTTAAGGGGCAGATGCTAGTGAAAATTCCGAACTACTTTTCACAAGTAAAAGTAGGCGTGGAAGTTTGACATTCTGTATTGGTATTCGGCATAGGAAAGAAGGCATGCGCCGGACAATAGCGAACTTATGACATTTACCTCTTGAGCAAATCTTATGAAAGTTGCTATCCGAGGACATGGTTTAGAATAAATGACAAGAATCTGCAGGTTGATCACGAGAATATGCAGGTTAAATACTGAGTACCCCCCTCAACCTCAAGCTTGCTAAAGTAAAAATTTGTAAAATTTTAGAATGAACTACCCATTCACAGTCGGACTTTAAATTGAGCAAAATCATAGATTTAAAATCACAGAACAAACATAACAGAAATACTATTTCATTTCCATTTGATGGACAGAAACAGGCCGTGTATTGTGTGACAAATAAATAACCATTCTGAAGTAGTAAATGACAAGGACAAATGAAAAGAGTTCTAAATTGAACGGCTGAACAAAAGTTCACTGGGTCGCAACTTCTATTTCAGCTTTCTTGCTATCAGTCACAACTTCTACTTCATCTTTCTTGTCATCAGTCACAAATTCTATTTCAGCTTTCTTGTTATCAGTGATGCCTTCCTCGTTAACAACATGCATATCGGGATAATTTCTATGGTTCAAAGAATGCAACCAGAGACCCACAGTTCCATCCTTCTGCTCCGTGGAAGCAATATGAGAATATATATACTTCATTTTGAAGTCCTCGGCTTCTTTCTGGTATGCTTTCATCGACAATTCTTCATGGCTATCTTTCCACTTCTGGTTGTATGAGGTAAAGAAGCACTCATCCAAATACAGTCCAACCTCAGGTGCAGTAGGCACATTAATGTTAACATCCCTGCATTTTTCAAAAATGAAATCGGATGAGAATCACATGGTATTTCAAGTAAGAATTCGAAGATAACACAAGCTATAGAAGCAGTACTCACTTCTGCAAAGCCTTCTCGATAAGCGACTCCGGTGCGCAATTTCTCATGATTGCCACTGCCAGCCCCATCATCTTCCTTATCTGATGAAGCATGAAGCTCTGTCCCACAACCTCACACTTCACAAATTTCATGCCCTCAACTACAACAGTAGTGTTTGCTTCAAACGAAATAATGAACCTTCGAGCAGCGGGGTCCTCGGCTTTAGTTCTGGTGGTGAAGTTATGGAAGTTATGAGTTCCCACATAATACTTCAAAATCCTATTAAATCTCTCCCTCTCCTTCTCACCATAGCAGAACTCACTTCCTTTGGTAGGCTTATCCTCTCCATTAACTTTCTCTTCCTCAACAATGGCTGAATTATCGTCTGATCCACCATTCAAAGGAGTACCCTCCCCCTGAACAGAAATTATAGTCTCAAGATCAGTTTTAGAGTTCACACTGTCAACTAAAACCTTACCCTCATTACTGGATTCCTCATTTATGTGATTGGCATCACCTTTGCTCAAAGAAGCCTCTAAATCATCTGTAACACCAGAGTTAAGCACATCATTTCTGTTTGGTGAAATTTCAGCCACAACATCCACAGCATCTAGTGTTAGATTACGCTTTGCATTACCAAATAACCCTACTACCTTACGGCCTCTCTCGGAACACTCCACACATTTAACAAGCTCATTTTCAGACCCCAAACTAGCCATAACAGTCTCTCTATCCCGATGACAAGATGGATTAAGAGCAAACACAGGAATGAGATAGACATATCTCCTCCGATCACAGAACTTCTTGGCATTAAAAGAACCTGTCACCCGCTTGTAGCCAAAGATTCGTATCTGAGAGGGAAGGTTTGAATTAAGGCGATCAACAAGACCAGGTGGATCAACATAGAACCTGCCTGAGACAACCTGACCAACAGCACTGACTCCCTTATCGGTTCTAGCTGAGCGAGCCCAGTCATAACGTTTAGACATTCCGCGATCATGTTCAGGGACAGCTCCAGACACATATAAGGCTTCTTCCATTTCACCTTCAATGGTCTTGGCACCAGGGTTTTTCTGCATACCCTGGTAGCCAACACCACAGTAAGCAAAGAAAATAGCAATCTTCCGGCGCTTGTATCTTTTCTTGGTGCCTGTGGCTGTGGCAGTTGTGCATTCTTCATCATCAGACGTAGTGGTGGACATCTTCAGCTTCTTCGGCTCTGGCTCTTCTGCAACAACTGGTGGTGGTGGCAGCAGGGATGAACTTGTAAGCCTTGTATCTGAGTTTTCCATTTTTTAGAAGTGATAAGAATATTGCTGGCAGAAGGGAATGTTTTAAAACCCGGAATGTTCAACAATCTGGAAAAGGAACCGGGTCAAGAGTCACTGGCCAGGCCAGGGAACAACAATGACCAAACCAATGACATCAGCATGATGCCACAAACCTAAACAACATTTTGATTTATTAATACAGAAATGAATAAACCCTAAGCTACACTAGAGATTCTTTTACAACATTTCCAGTATCCACATATAACTTCAGATGGAAATTCCATTTCATCAAACTTTACTGAACTAATCCAATACTGTGAACTCAAGACGTAAAACACAAACATCTATTACTTGCTTGTTAATGAGTTATACATATGCCTCCAAAATTTTTATCAAACTTATCTATCATGTCCATTCTTTATGTCAATTTCATTTGTTGATATCCACCTAAGGAAACAGCATAACAGCAGCCATCCACTCAGCACATCTCAACAGTTATTTTGAAACTAATATAAAGAAGTTTACACCCAGCAGCAATATAAATCCCAATAAAAAATTGAGACCGAGTCAAAACTGAAACAGCACAAAAGGCCGAAACTTTGCAATGAAAAAATAGATGGGAAATCTATATAAATCATAAGAGAACAAAGTGCCGTGATTGATTAAATCACAGAAAATGCAAACCCCAGAATCCAGTTTGGTAAGAGACTGAGACATATGGCACTTAAAGATTATATTTTTAACAAAATAGAAAGCATGAGACAGTGAAGCAAAGCTACCCAGAAGAGGAATTACCGGAGAAGAAGTGGAACAATGCTGCGTGGCAGTAGAAAAAAACGCCTCCGCTCGCGAGGGGAAGAGAGTGAGATGCAGAGAAAGAGAGAGAGAACGTTAAACCCTCATGTCACAGTGTGCAGTTTTTAGCTTCAGGAACCAACTAGCCACGCTCCAAACCCACACTCCCAGCACCTTCTCTCTTCCTCTTTTTTGCAACTTGGG
>QANU01093679.1:689755-739181 GCA_003254905.1 Nissolia schottii | reverse complement strand
TACACAGGCAAGTCTATCACTGATATATGACATTTCACCAACAAAAAAAAAAAAGAAAATGCTAACAAAACCCTTTCACAATTCAGATGAGATGAGAGTGTGAGTGTGGGAGAGTCCTAGGGACTCTTTAGATTAAGGTTTCTTTAAAAAGAAAAATTAAATAATAAAATTATATTAATAAATATGATTGCATAAAATATTGCAAAAAGTAATACTAGTCTAGTGGATAAGGCATTGTTGTAAATGGCGGAGGTCTTGAGTTTGAGTCTCACGAAAGGTAAAATAAGTATTTTTTTTAGTAAGCACAAATGAACATTGGCCTGAACTGTTCCCACCCCTACGTGATCATGATTCATGCCAGGATTTACCCATAAAAACCATGACTAATGAACCAATCATTTGCACGTCAGTCACAGTTCGAGATATTTGGCAGCGGCTAGATTTTTAACCATTGACTTGTTAATTACATTGCTTCCTGATGGATGACAACCCTCTCATAGATAGTCAACCAGCAAAAAAATCATGAGGTAGCACCAGAGTTAAGCATAACACTCAGCGGTGAAATGCCATCCTGAAAAGAATATACCAGTACTAAGTTGCGTAGTTCATAAAACGAGAGGAGGTTCCATAGTCACCCAAATGATAAAAAACAAGAAGAACATGGAAAGAACAACGACTAATGAGCAATGGTAACATAAGTTATTTGACAAAAAGAATTTTATTTCTATAAGAAAAAACTCTGATCAAATGTACTGAAGATCATGGTAAAAAAAATCCAAAAGGAAAAAGACAAACTTCAGCTCGAAGAGAGAGAGAAAAAAATGCTAGCATTTTTTTCACAGAAATTTCAATCAAACAACATAAAGGGTGACAAAAAAGAATTTTCTGCATATAATGAATAATGATGTAATCTTACATTTTGCATGAGTGGATGATCCCAATCCTGCTTCAAGCCAGCACAAACCAGAACTTGTATCTCGTCACTGCCTTCTTGATCTACATGAATAAAAGAAAAATGAAATTAAAGAAAAAATAAGAATCTTATATAAGTAGGAAAAAGGCTAGTTACAGGCACAAAGAAAAGGAAAGCAGAAGGCACAAGTAAGCTTAAAGACAAGAAGACCAGTTCAAATGCCCTTTGTATTTGCAAAATGACAGGGAATGAATGGGAACACTGATGAAATAATACCTTTCAAATCATCTCCGATAGTTACAGGCAACGAATCTGAAAGAGGTTTATATCCTTCATCTTTCATCAATTTGGTCAATAACCTTAACTCTGACCGTATTTCATCAATCTGTGGGTGCATATTGTCTCCAACAACAAATACATGAACCAAATTCTTCAGCTCAATCCAACTACAACCAGGTTCTTTAGTCACCCCTCTGGCACTCATCATCCTCCTTATGCGCTCTACATCTTCCTTCTTTCCTAAGGCTATATATATGCTTGATAACAATACATAAGCAGATGATTCTGGTGAGCCTAACTCCATCAGTTTCTCTCCAGCATAGGCACCTAGATCATAGTTACGATAGTTCTTACAGGCCCCTAATAATATGCGCCACAAACACAGGCCATGATCAATTTTCGCTGATTCAATGAACTCTTTTGCGTCATTGAGTTTACCAGCACGGCTCAAGATATCAACCATGCAAGCATAATGCTCTACTGTTGGAGCAATGCCAAATTCATCAGACATCATCTTGAAATAAACCCAACCTCTCTCCACCAGTCCCATATGACTACAAGCGGAGAGAAGATTCACAAATGTGACATTGTCAGGCTTTATTCCTTCCAAGCACATCTCCTCAAACAACTCCAAGGCTTCAGTACCACGACCGTTTTGAGACAATCCAGATATCATTGCATTCCATGAAATGACATCTCTGTTAGGCATCCTCTGAAAAATAAGGTACCCGTCATCCAAACTTCCACACTTGGCATACATGGCAGAAAGAGCACTTCCAATTGGAACTTCTAACTTGAAACCATACTTAATAATCCGAGCATGCATTTGCTTTCCCTGATCTAAAGCAGCTAGACTGGAACAGGCTCTTAGAACACTAGCCATAGTCAGCTCATTGGGAACAATTCCCTCCATCTGCATTTTGCAGTACAGATTCAGAGCACCTTCAAAATCCCCATTTTGTGCATAGCCTGTTATGATAGAAGTCCAAAGAACAACATCGGGTTGTTCTATATACTCAAAACCCTTCCGAGCATCCGGTATGCTACCACATTTTGCATACATGTCCACCAAAGCAGACAAAACATACAGCTGCAATTCATACCCTAGCTTCAACAAATAGCCGTGCAGCTGTTTCCCTTCCACAATAGCACAAAGGTCACTGCAAGCATTGATCACCCCAACAAGAGTAAATTCACTAGGCATCATCCCAGAATGATGCATATTGTTAAACAAACTCAAAGCCTTATCAGAATCCCCACTCTGCGCAAAACCAGTGACCATGGCCGACCACGTGATCGAATTCTTATTCCCTGAAGATTCAAAAGTCCTGAGCGCGTCATCCAAGCTCCCACACTTAGCATACATTGTCACAAGAGCATTCCCGACAGATATAATCGAAAGCAGCCCGTTTTTCACAGCAAGTGAATGAACCTGCCTTCCAGTGTCCACAAACATACCCTTGGTCAAAGCACTAAGAACACTCGTGAACACGAACTCATTCTCACAATCCTCCGCTTCACGGCGCATGACCCCAAACAGCTCCACCGCCTCACCGGCCATCTCCGAAGCAGCGTACCCAGAAACCATGGTGGCCCAAGAAACCACGTTCCTGTCAGGCATTTTATCAAACACCTTGCGAGCATCCACAACAAAACCCGTTTTACAGTACACGTTGAGCAGCGAGCTGCCAACAAAAACATCAGCAAGGCAGGCCGTCTTGAGGGCGACGGCGTGGGCCTGGCGGGAGGCGACGATGTCGGAGGAGGCGGACGCGGCGGAGAAGACGCCGGCGAATGTATGGGGGTTCGGGAGGGCGTTCTGGGACCTCATCATGAGGCGGAAGAGGGGGAAGACGGAAGAGGAACGGGAACGGTTTTGGGAGAGGGCGTTGACGAGGGAGTTCCATGAGACGGTGTCTTTGTGAGCGTCGGGGATGGAGTGGAAGACGAGGGTGGCCTTGGGGAGGTGACTGCACCTGGCGTAGAGGGTGAGGAGGGCGTTGGCGAGGTGCGTGCAGGAGAAGAAGGAGCCGGTGCGGAGGGTGAGGGCGTGGAGGGCGACGCCGCGGCGGAGGTTGGTGTGCTGGGCGGAGTGGACAATGTCTCTGAACACTGCCTCGTGTTGCGGAGGCAGAGGCAGCATTGACCGACGTTGTTACTGCAAATGAAAGATAAACTCACCATTAGAGCATAGGCCACGTGTCATTTATACCTGAGCCCACGTGTCGCTGTTTCGGCTTGTGCGCGGCGTGAGGAAGAAGAACGAGCAGCTAGCCGCCGCTGGGTACAGTTAGCGCAGAAGCAGAGGCGGAAAGGAGCGCTTCTGCAGAAGGGTCAACAACTTCCGTATGTTCAGACTTGGGTCAAGCTGTTTTGGTCCAAAACCAACCCTGGCCCATGACTGTGAAGGATTCGTTTTTGTTTAAAAGGGCCCAAGCCCATTTAGTAAACTCAATCCCCACAAATGAGTCCAGTTGAATCTTGGTCAATGGGAACTAGGAATTGTTTCTTTTGTTTTTTCCTTTGAGGTACTTGGGCGGAAAAATAAAAAAATTAATAGTTAGTTTATATGGAATCCTCTTAATATATACACAAGTGTGTCAAGCAAATGTTTTAGATATGCAAACTATTCTACAAATGCAAATAAAACAAACCCACATGTAGTTGAAAATTTACTTGCAAATGAAGAAAAAAAATGAAGAGAAAGATGTGGTAGTGGAGGCAGTTATCAAATGTAAGTAGAAAATCTATTCTTCTATAAAATATGAAAAGTTTCTCACAACCCTCCCCCAACACACACTTGGACCCGTGTCGTTCTCTAAAAAAAATAGATTTCTGCTACACGTACACTAAAAAATATATACCATACATACTCCCTATACTTATATATATAAAGTTTGTGTTTTAATGCCTGTAATGTTTGTGCACTTAATTAAGTATAATTGAGAATATAATCTATAAGTTTGTAATATTTGTGCACCCATGAGAATAAAGTTTGTGCATTATTAATAATGTATGTATAAGGATATAAAAATGAGTGTACATGTAAATTTTTTTTAAAAATATTTCTGCCCAAAGTTACCTGAACTGCCTCAAACTACGTTAAAGTTATCTATCTATTAAAAAAGATAAAACAGAATAAAACAAAACAAGAGTGAACAAACCACGGCTCAGCAGGATTCTATATTTTATAATTTAATATTTAATATTTTATGTACAAGGCTTTGCACAATATACCTATTTTATATTTTATTATGGCTTGCCAACACGATATACCTTTCTGAAGAGACTACTTGTTAGATAGAGGACATTATTCACTTAAAACTAAAGGTCCACTTCATTAAGAATATGTTAGAGAATAGATCTTTGAAACAACTCAAAAAGCAAATCTGGAATGACCAAGAACTCCATCTCTATTCAATGTGTTTACAGGGAACGAGGGAAACCACTAAACCATATCATTGGAAATAAAGTTCCAAAACAAAGAAGTGAAAAAAAAAAAAAAAAAGGAGTCACAGTGGTGCTATGTTTACGGTGAGTTCGTATACTATTTGTAAATTTGTTTACGTTTATTTTTTGGGATTTTTCTTTTACTGTAGTTTGTAATATTTTTTATTCTGGATTGACCAATAACTCCATTTGTATTATGTTTCAATGTAGGAAACGAAGGAAACCTGTATTAGAGTTGGAAAAATAGTTCCAAAACCAGCAAAAATAAGGATACACAGTGGTGGTATATTTACGGTTTCCTTCGTATACTATATGTAAATTTGTAAACGTTTTTTCAGTTGGGATTTTTTTTATGTAGTGTAGTTTGTAATGTATTTGGAACTCAGGTTGCAAAATCTTCATGGCTTCCCAATATGACGAGTCTTGCTACACGTAAACTAAAAAATATACACCATACATACACCCTATACTTATATACATAAAGTTTGTGTTTTAATTTTTTAGGTTGCCTGTCAGGTATCCAAGGCTTAGCCTTGACTAATCCGGGTCGACCCGGATCGCGCACCTGGCTATGACGGGTGAGTCTCCCAACGGGGATAACTGCGTACACAAGGTCTCGAACTCGGGACCTTGCTTAAGCGACCGCTTACCACTTGGACCAACCCCCGTTGGTCAAAGTTTGTGTTTTAATGTCTGTAATGTTTGTGCACTTAATTAAGTATAATTGAGAATATCAAGTTTATAATGTTTGTGCACTCATGAGAATAAAGTTTGTGCATTATTAATGGTGTATGTATGAGTGTATAATATTAGGTGTACATGTAGCATTATATGACCATTTGTCTGCGGTGAACCATTCCAAATTCACATGGGAATTTAAGGTCTTTACCACTCGGACGTGAGAAGTTCCTAACAAGGACAACAAACTAGACATTTGAGCTGATTGCATTTACTTGTTGAAAATTTTTGAACTAGGACGGTCTGAGGCTACTAAAATTGATTTAGAATATCGTTTATCGTTTTATCTGGGGGAGTTTTTGATGTTGTGGTGTTCAACGTTTTCGGTTCTAGCTTTAATAAAGTGATTTTCACCCTCTAAATTGATACACTTAATATCTGTTAATTGGTTATCTGCTAATTGAGTTTAAAAATGTTGTTAGAAGGGGGAAGTCACCTAACCTGCTATAATTGATGCCCCCCTACTAACCCATTTTATCTTCTCATGTTATCATCAGGTTAGGTGAACAAATAATTTATTTCAAAAATTGTCAGTCATTATTTTCAGTGCCAAAGGCCAACCGATGATTATGCTTTAATCGTTGATATATATATGCCATACCCATTAATCGTTGATATATAATAGCAAGCTTTAACTAATATTTTAATTAAAGGATTTGTGTTTGCTACATATATAGATATACTTCATTTTTTACTGATGGATAGCATGTATGTATAAATATAGAGGTAATGGAAGTTGTTTTTATTTCTCAATATATAATAGTGAAACAATGAATAATTAGAATCTCTCAGGAATTTTCATTTTTGATAAGGATGTTATACTATTACTTCTTAGTAGTTGGTGGCTACTTTAAAGTTACTTGATCAAATTTATAATGAAGATTAAAAATTAAAATAAAATAAAAAAATCAAATCACTAAGCGATTCTTCTTTTCTATTGACTGGGGCAAAATTGTTTTGTGGTCACCCACTACCTACAACTAACGGTCAAACGGCTAATAACAACGATTTTAACTCAGAAAGCATAAAAACTTGCACACCCATGCGCAATGACGTTGAAGGTGTAATTGAAATGCGATTAAAATCGACACACTGCATGAAGATCTATCACTAGGCTTTTCACTAATTAATAGAGCATAGAAATATCTACCACTAGGCTTTTCACCAATTACTGTGGACATGTGAGTAGCAGATTTAGTAACTTCTATCACTAGGCTTTTCTCATATTCTATATATATTCCCATTTTGCTTCTCGTGCGAACACAACTGGTTAGGCAATAGATTAAGGTACAGATGAGAGAAGTATCCTGATATTTAATATTTCACACCAATTGAAGACATATATAAACTAGTGATCAGGTTCCACTTCAGCTAGAACGAAACCTAAACACTGCTAGCAGATCCTGCAGTGATGTCATGTCATATTGGAAATAACATATATCAAATAACCTATCACACATTATCAGGTTAGGTGACTTAATTCTATCGCTAGGCTTTCCTAGTACGTAGTAGTGCAATAGCAAACTGATGCAACTTGGCTGGCTACTTTAATGCAGGATATCAATAAATTAATTCGGAAGAGGTGTGGTTATACAGGGTGGGTTTGTTACTACACTATATATATGTACCAAAAAGTTTATTCAAGTATGAAATTGTGTACTAGTGGTCTTAATATAATATAGAGAAAGCTACGAAATTTTTCTGATAGTAGTAACCTTAGTTGAAATTAGCATCCTCAAGCCTTCAAAAAAAAGGATGAGTGACATTGCTCCATACATGCATTGCCCTCCTACCATTTCATATGATCTTATAGAGGCAATCTTCTCAAGAATTGATCATATCCATATCGTGGGTAGATGCAGGGCACTATCCAAGCACTGGAATATACTCCTTTCCAGTGATGATTTTATACTGAACCATTTAAACACATGCCCTAAGCATCATTCAACTTTATTGGATGAACAAGTGCGTTTGGACTTGAGGACTACTCCATTATCAATTATTTCTGTCTCTTTAGAAGATGGGAAAAGTTATGGAGTTGACTATTCCAGCAGATGCCAAGAAAAGCCATATATAATGAGGTAATTTTATTCCGCGGTTCATTGGGTTATTTGTTATATAATTACTCTCCAGTGACTTATGGTGTGGATATTTGGAGAATCTTCAAGGAGGATATGACGGTGTAATTGATTGATTGACATAGAGCATTTACTATCCTCTTTATAAACAACGAGTTAGTGGTGATGAGTGACAATAATAATAACTTTAGATTTCCAATTGATTGTGTCTATCCAGCATTTGTTACTGGAATTTTTCTTGACCTGCTCGCTGCATGTTATAAATTGTTGCACGCGAGGTCATGGAGAAACCATGCAGAATTAAGGAACATATTGACCCTTTCAAAGAGGCCTGCTTCCTGTTTGATTCGAATTAATTAATTCCTAGAGCGCTGGAACAGTGTAACTATCGTCTTTATGCTTTAAATCTGATTTGCATACGCAGGATTTTTTTTTAATTTATTACTATATTGTATGGTCATGCTACTGCTACGTAATGTCAAGTTAGTTTCCAATCAATGTTATTATTATATTAATCACTCTATTAATTTCGTAAAGAACGTTTAATATTGGTTAATATAGCAGGGTTTCGTACGGTTTTAATGATTTACAGTATAAGAAAATAATTGTTTTGTTTCTAAACTATTAACACTAAAACAAATAAACTGGGATATTATTTTAATATTAGCAAGTTATTGACCAAATCAAATTTGCTAAACCATATCTTTTTTTATATTCCATACTCAAATAGATAAAAAGTTCTAACATTTAAATTTAATAAACTATTCCAGCAATTTGACAAATTTGAATCCCTCAAAGAGTTCACACCGTTAATTACTTCAGGATGTACAATGGCAAATTGACCCGAAATTATCTTCTAAATTTAATGGGGTCTTTCAAACATTTTCTTTTACTATTAATTTTGGGTGATTTATTAGTTACCTTATGGAATAAATATCATATAGTATCTAATTAATTCATTTTTTAAAATTTTTATAATTAAATTCAGTTAATTTTATCATCATATTATATTTTATATGATTATAATATTGAATTAAAATATAATTATTGATCATATAATTCATAGATATGTCATAAAAGATCATGAAGATGATAACATCATAAGATTATTTTTTAGCATGTATTTAAAAAATTCATAAATTACGTGTAACAATGAGTTAAATACTCACAATTGGTAGTTAATTAATAGCCCATTTTTTTGCCTCTTTGTTTATTTGATTTTATTTTCTTTTGTTGGATCACCATGGCTCAATATATAATATTGTATGTACAAAGATGCTTAGTCAAGATATCAAATCTTATGTTAGTAGGTTTGGTCACGGTATGCCTAGCATGGATGGGTCCCCAATGCATTAAAAGACAAGAAAAAGGAAGTTAGACGGTAGAAGTAGACCCGTAGCACAAGAGAAAGAACCAGAAGATGCAATAGCAAATCATGGTGTAGTATGAAATAGACAACAAAAACGACTGTTTTTCAACGAGGATTAGACTATGTTCAATTATGGCTCTTATAGATGAAGGTTTTCATAACATAATAGGCTTTTATAATCTTAAGGAAGATTATGTAATTGAAATTTATTATGTTTGTCCTTAGATTTTTCATATTGATCCTTAAAATGATTTGAGATATCAAATTCAGTATCGTATAGATTTTACAAGATACTTAGGCTTGGTGCTACTCCACCATTATTCTATTATTTAAGTCAATTTTATGCAAGACATGTGGCTCAATTCAACAATGATAATGCTAAAAATCATGAAGATGACATCTCAAAAGATCCAGTCGTGATAAATCCTTCGATTGTTGAACATAACAATGACGAAATTCATTGAGCATCATATTAGAAGACCAAGTGACAACAAAGGTAGGATATATTATGTATTTTAGAGTCTTAAGATTATACATTTGAATTGATAATATTTCATTTGAATTTTCTTTTGATGTATTTTGGTGCAAATAAAAAGTACTTAATATGTATTTTTGTTTAATAGGTCTGAATCAAGAGCATACCAAGGACACAAACTACCACGGATTTGCAAATGACATATTATGTTTAATATATGACTTTGTGTAATGAACTATTATTCTCTATATTGTTGTGGAAGTGTTGCAAATCTATCTTCGTATTTATGTTTGAACAATATAATCTTAACGTGGGTGTACGATTATGATTATTAATGGTATCAATTGCATGAACATCTCATTATAGTGTTTGTTCATAACCTAAATTTTTAACATTACTTAAAACTTGAAAGTGTGTAAGCTTACATATAATTATTACTTCGCGCATCTGCGCGGGTTAGTAATCTAGTTGAAGTGGATAATGGAGGAGTGACAAAAGTTTACTTTTTAACCCAAGAAAATGTTTTAAAACTAATTATAGATAAGAGTAAAATTGGTATATAAAGTTGTGCATGGAGGTAATTAATTTTTTATATCCCCTTTATAATAGTGTATAGATAATGACTAACTTTGGCTCCAATAATTATAATGGATGACTATTCCCATGACGATAAATCCCATTTTTCTCGGTAAATTTTTATCTCCCTATTCTTACTTTCCCACCAGAGCCTGCTAATGAGAGCCTCAGTATGATTACACAATCCCATAGGTAACAAGAAACAACTCATTCTGTAGAGTAGGATTGTTTGAACAATCAATTCAATCAACACTTCCTTTTCTGTTTGTGAGAGCATGATTTCCTTCTAATTCTTCAGCTTTTTTTAAAATCTATTTTGGACAAAATCAAACACGTATTTCTTTGATCTCCCTACAAACGTAGGTAAACCAATATATTTTAGAGGAATCTTCTATCACCTTTACAGATGGTATCAAAGTCAATCTTGACATCGGTGTTCTAATAGGGACACTGGCCCCAAAGGAACGGAGAGAAGAGGCGAGCCGAAGTCTTATATCGATTGGTTGGTTAAGGTATTAAGTGTGTTTTTTTTTTAAAGTCACTAAATTTTTAATAAATTAGGAAGCATGCCCTAATCTTATATTGTTCCACTCAACCTATTATATTGGGCCCGTTGCATATTATATTGGGCCTGGTCCGAGTAGCGTTACATTCTGGGGATCCATAAAGGGCACGTTACCACGCTGATACTGATTCGGCTTTGGCACTTGCCATTTGCCCATTCCAAACCTCTCACAACAAAACAGTGAAAGACACCGAAAACCCAAACCCTCTTCTTCTCTCTCAAAACTCATCAATTCTCTTCTTCTTCTTCCTCCTCCCATGGAAGACGACGACGAGTTCGGTGATTTATACACCGATGTCCTTCAACCCTTCGCTTCTTCTTCTTCTTCACCTCCTCCTCCTCCTTCGATCTCCAATCCCTCTCTTCCACCCGCCTCCCCCGATTCTCCCATCATCAAACAACCCCAATCACCTCCACAGCGCGAAATTCCCCAATTTGCGGATTCGGCTTCGCCGGATTTGAACCTTGCCAAGGAACCCGATGCTGATTCGATCCACCAGGATGTCAAATTCGACATCGAGGAGGAGGAGGACGTCGGCGGGATTGGTTCGGAGCCGGTTATTCCGGGGCTGTCCGGCGGTGATGTTGCCGCTTCCGGAGCTCCCGGGAGGATCGACGAGAGAGGGGAGGGCGATGATTGGGACGACGATAGCGATAGCGACGATGATTTGCAGATAGTGTTGAATGACAACAGCATGATTGGGATGGAAAGAGATGGCATGATGGTTGATGGGGTAGACGACGAAGACGGCGGGCTGAATATTGTGGCCGGCGGCGAGCTGAATCAGGGCGCGGAGGAGCAAGAGTGGGGAGAGAATACGGCGCAGGTGGACGGCGAGAGGAAGGATTCGGCGGAGCTGGGGAAAGGCAGTGGGGGAGTGACGGCGGCACCGAAGATTGGGTACGGGCATCAAGGGTATCATCCTCCATTTCATTCCCATTTTAAGGTCAGTGGTCTTGTAATGATGCTTCAAAGGATTAGGCAATTTATGGTAGTACTGGGGGAATTTCTATTGTCCCCCCCCCCCTGCTTATGTTAGATTATATAGTATCAAATATGAGGAAGAATTATGAAGTGAAANCGCGGGCAGCCACCCAAACCCCACCCTGGTCTCTTTTGGGGATTATACACTTCGAAAGCAATTAATCTTTTTATACATTCACGATTACTTCATACGATTCCTCCTTGGGTACACTAGCCAAGGCTTGGGTTCAAGGACCAAACAAGAATAGATGTTAACTGTCATAAAGCTTTCAGAATGTATATAGTGTGCCATGATAAAGTTATGTCTGGAGTGAGCGATATTTTGTGGTTCTAAGATCACTTGGTACTTTGACATCCCAACCATTTTGTTGCGAACAAGAAGCTATTGAAAGGATGTAGCAGAGGTGTGTATATTTATGTTGAAGCCAAAAAGCGAAAACGATTGAATTGCGTTGTCATAAATCATGTCTATTTCCCCAATGATTCTTAAGTGGCATCAATTTTTTGTAACTGCAATGATAGAATGTTTCCTGTCTTGCTTTTGCTTTTGGTGACACTTGAAACTTATGTGTCACCTTTCCACTTCTCTTGGTCTTAAGTTTCCTTTTCAATATAAAAGGATGGGATATGGGCTGCTGCTCAACTCAAGGTTTGTTGTTACTCAACTACATATTAATCCAAGAGGAGATTCTTTATTTGTGGGTCTTTTTCATTGTTTTAATTGTTTTAATTAACTTGCTCATCAAATAAATGCTCCTTCATATAGCGTTGTGGAGCAGTTTGGCTGAATTATTCTTTATTGATATATAGTGCGTGTTTGGTTTTTAGGTGGGAACACCTGAAATCAATCTTGGGGCTCTAGAAGTGAGAAATTTTTACTTATGGTGGCTACTAGAATTGATTTTGGGTGTTTCCACCCAAAAACAAAACATGCTAATAGTCATTAATTTTAACTTCCAGGGGAATTGAAATTGCTTGATCTTTATATGTGCCATTACTTGAGTCGAGAAAAGCTATGGAAATTGAGTGAATGACTTGTAAAAAATGTATGCTTGTGACTAATAAGTTGAGAGGGGGAATAAGTTCAAATTGAATCCATAGTGAAACTTTGGTGTTTTTCTATCTAACTAATGACCTGCTAGCACAGTAAAAAAGGATAAAGGAAAGTGTCTTCAATCATTGATGCAACTTAAACTATTGTGTCAAACGATTTTAAATATAGATATCTGATTTGAAGACATGAACTAATATGTAAAGATGCCTCATATCCCCAAACAAGTTGATTAACTAGGAAGCTCATTACTCTGCCATTTGAGCAGCAGCTTCTCAGCCTGCACCTTTACATATAATGACATTAATGGATAATTTTAGTTGTGGCAGTTGATTATAACTTATGGTTTTATATATGACAATAGTATAACAGTATTAAGAATCATCATTTATGACATGTATGTTAGCTATATTTTCGACTACTGTCAACAAAGATAATCAGATGGTTTTGGATTCTATTTTTACCTCAACTACACCGCTTGATGTCTTGTTGAGGCCCCTGTAGTTTTCTTCTTCTATGATGAGGAATTACGAGCCTTAGTAGTTACGAACAACAATTGGTTGGTTAGGAATTAGATGAATAAAAGAGTGTTGAGAGGTAGAAGGTATCATTTGAGAAATTAGTAGTTGAGAAACTAGGAGAGCAAGGGATCTCTTGAATATCCCTCTACTATTGCATTTTTATTTGAGAATAACTGATAATTTCTTCATTTTTCTTGCATATTCTGACCCGATTCTATCATATTATTTGTGATTATGAAATTGCTTCTTATTGCCTAGTTTGCTGGGTTTTATTTTTCCTCAGAAAGATTTTAATGTATTAGAATAAGAAGAAAAATGAATTCAACTAACAAATTAATTCCCTCTTCAACTATATTTGTGATTAACTTGGCACCTTTTGGCGGGGCCTTGTTAACTATTGTTTGAGTTGAGATATAAAGTCATTTATTTGCCATTACCCAATAGTTTAAGCTTTTGGGAGGGAGGGTACATGGCATGGTATCAGATCATAGCCTAGGTGGATGTCCGGTCTGATAACTTCACTCTCAAGAAAGCCCAGCCATAGGCATGAGGGAGGTGTATTGAGTCCCACATCACTAGGCATATAACATAGATTTCTAACCTTTATGAACACTTGGGCTATCCTTCTCCCTTGAGCTGGCTTTTGGATGGAGTTAGGCCTACTTAATTCTAAGATTGTACAGAGCCTTTATGATCAATTGGTCTAAAGTTTGGTCCTTGCTACCCATTCTTCTGAATAAAATAAGTTGCATTTCAGCACACGGTAGGTGGGTTTGTGTGTGTTCACAGATTTTTTATGTATCAGTAATCAGATGTGCTAATTAATGCTATATTTTCTTCTCCGCTGGTTTACTGATATTAATTTTTAGCTTACATCTATGCTTTTATTGAAGAGAATAATCTAGCTGTACTTCTTTCTACAGACATTTGAATATTTCATTTTTAGGTTTACATACAAATATGCAATGAATTATGGTTTTATCAAAATAGAAAAGAACCAAAATATCTAATAGAATTTTTAATTGTAATGTAGTATGTCAGGCCTGGTGCGGCACCAATGCCTGGAGCAACAGCTACCCCAGGAGGTCCTCCTGGTCAGATTCGTCCACTTGCTAATGTGAATCCTGTGGCTGGTCGTGGCAGAGGAGACTGGAGACCAGCTGGAATTAAAGGTGCTGCTGCTATGCAAAAAGGTTTTCATGCTGGTCCTGGATTACCTGTTTGGGGCAACAGTGCCACAGGACGGGGTTTTGGTGGTGGAATGGAGTTCACGCTTCCTTCACACAAGTAACTTTTAATTGACAATTTTATGTGTCTCTAGTTGTACTGAGACACCAAATATGAAGTGTTTGTTGCCAATTTTTAATATTAATGGTGTTTTTTTTTTTTAATTGTGGGTGGGTGGGGTTGGGGGGGGGATGTATTTGAGTAGCACTGCAATTTAGGGGAGAAGTGTTTCGAATCCTAAACACATGGTTAATGAGTGGAAGGAGGATAACCCTAATATGTCTGTTTTTTTGGGCCTTTGGATCTCTACGAACATGTGAATTTAGGTAATTTTGTTTTGTAGTATAAAATTCTGATACGGTGAGAGCATAATCATTACAATAATATGTTATAATATTGCGTAAAAAGTTGTTGGTTGTTTTGTTGATCAAGGTCCATTTTTTATTTCTCTTGGAATGTTGTTGTCTAACATGTACATGTGTGTGTGGTCTATCTCCTAGATGGTATATGCTTCCTGTGGTCTATTTATATATCTGTGTGTTTTCTTTTGGATGGACATTTTCTTTGACAAATACCTTGCTGATGAATAAGATTGTGGTATCACTTGCATCTTTCTATTTTTCTGTTAGAATCTTAAACTGAAGCTTTTTCTCATGTCCAAGATGCTTTTGTCGTCCATTAGTTTGATCCTTCTATCTATCATTTCCCCCCGGTTTAACTATATCTCAGTCTTGTGTCATCCAGTGAGTACTCATTTATAACTGCCAATTATTTTCAGGACCATATTTGATGTTGATATTGATAGTTTTGAGGAGAAACCATGGAAATATCCTGGGGTTGACTTGTCAGTTTTTTTCAACTTTGATTTGAATGAGGACAGCTGGAAAGATTATTGCAAACAGCTGGTAAAATTATTAGCACATGTTCATATCTTGCAGAAATTTAGTGTAGACTGAGATAATCCTTGTATTTGACTTTCTAGGAGCAACTGCGTCTGGAGTCAACAATGCAAAGCAAGATACGAGTTTATGAGAGCGGTCGAACAGAGCAGGTAGAGGTGCCAGACTGCTAGTTACTAGTAAATAAAGTTCATTTTATTTGTTCTGAAGCAATTTGGTCCACTGCTTTTTTTGTTCAGTAAATCATCTAGTTGTTTTCATTCCAGGAGTTTGATCCAGATTTACCTCCTGAATTAGCTGCAGCTACTGGTGTACATGATGTTCCTGTCGAAAATGCAAATTCTGTAAAGCCAGATGTTGGACAAAGTGAGCTCATGAAAGGTTCTGGACCTCTGCGGCCACCAATTGTATGTATTTTGTCTAAATACAGTTTTTCCGTGAAGATTTATTTTTAAAATGTCTTTTCCTACCTGTTTGTTGAATTTATCTATCATGTAAAGGCCAGATACCTGCTTTAGTTTTGTCTCTTGGACTGCTTGTGGCTAGTCAATATGATGTAAAATGTTTGTGGTAGATGTTTGCACTTCTCTAAGTTTATGCATGAGCTAATATATTATTGCATTTCTTTCCAGCCAACTGGGAGAGCAATACAGGTGGAAGGTGGTTATGGTGAACGTCTTCCTACCATTGACACCCGACCTCCACGAGTCCGTGATACAGATGCAATCATTGAGGTATATAATTCTTGACATTATATGCGGTAAATGGATGAGTCCTTTTTTGTTGCACCCTGCGTGTGCAGCAGTGTAGTGTACACGTTAGTAAAAGTAGTTGTGTCGACAGATTGTTTTACAGGATACAGCAGATGATGTTTCCCCTGTAGGAATTGATGTTCAAGATCAACCCGAGGGTGGAGAACCCCAGAGAGAGGATTCTAGAGAAGACAATGTTGTTCAAGATGACATTCCAAGGGGGGAGCCTGAGTATTTTGCTGGTTTTCCAAAGGATCATAATGGTCAAAAGAGAGAGTTGGTAGGAAGAAGAATGCTGCTCATGAGTTCCAATCATGCCAACTCACCTGACGAAGATGAAAATTTGCTGTTCCCACAGGATGAGCCAGTTGACTACTCTGATTCTAGGCGCCAAACTCCCAGGTATATATATACACACATATCAGTGAACCTGGTTACATTCAGAACTGTTTGTAACTTTGTCCCTCTGCAAACCTTTTATCTATATTACTGCATGTCTGGTTAACTTGTGTTTAAAAATTACCGTTGAAATAGCTTTCAGCCAAAAGGCTATTTGTGTGTAAAAACTTAACAAAATGAAACTTGTGCGGTTGTTACGCCTGATGCATCATGACCTATTGGTGGCATAAAGTATTATTTATAACTGGTTTATTCATGTCAAGGTTTGTTGTATCAATAAGGTAATTTTAGATTTAGACAACTGGGCAACATGAATATTGACATAGGCTACCCTGATACTGCTTTGTAGTAATTTTCTGTGTCTAAATAGTTAAGTACTTTTGTATTGGATAAACATATTATGAACATGATGTACAGTCAATAAACATATTTATCACCTCTAAGATGAATCTAAGATAAAGATCATGCAATCACTCAGATTGTTGAACGTAGTTTTCAGCAGTCAAAATTATATAAAGAAAAAGAATTGCCTGACATGTTAAATTCTTAGAAACCTTGCATAAAGAAAAAGTTTCATGGTGTAGACCCCTTGGTGTATTTTTTATTTTTAACGAAGGATAAGGACTTATTTTGTTATCTTTTTTGCATATTCCTGTGGTTTTTGAGGAATATGAAACAGGCTTAGTTAATTTAATCTACAATCCATCAACAGATTAACACAATATCTGCTTTTCCATTTTCAGGCAGATGCAAGGAAGAGCACATGGTCGATCTTCTCGTATTACTCCTAGACGAGAAATGACAATTGTTGACAATAAAAAAGAAGAGTTAGTTGCAAGCATGGAAAATAGACACAGTGCACATTTGTCACCTTCTGTCAGTAAGGATGCAAAGGAGTCCAGCATGGAGGACAAAGATCCTGAGCTTGAGGAAACTGGGACATATGGTGGAAGTTCAAGATTGGAGAAAGAGGACGATATAGATACAAGAGACAACAGAGATGCCCTTAAGGATGAGGTAAGGGAGACACAAAAATTAACATCTCGGGCTGAGCAACCTTTGCTTGAGGAGGGTGACGATTGGGAGGACTCAAAAGCTGCAAGAAGCAGTGATAACAGCAAGGCAAGGTCAGCAAGCAGCAGAGAATATCAAAAGCACAGGGAGGGTTTTGAAGAAGAGGTAGCTCAGGATCCAGGGTCAATGCAACAGGGTAGCATTAGACAGCAATCCGATGAAAATGGGCAGGTATTTGACAAAAGAGATCATGGCGGAAGGCAAGAACCTGATAGAAATCATATGGTAATTAAAGGTAGAGAGGAATCATGGACGCAAAGAGATGATGATCTATACAGCAGAAAGGGTAGAAATGATGAGCCAAGAAAGAGGGCTAGGAGTAAGGTTCGGGGGGAGAATGAGAGAAGCAACAAAGATGATAGCATTCATTCAAGAAAACAGTTGGATAATGGTAGCTACAGGGTTACCTATGATAAGGATATTGGGTCAAGAGTCTCGAGACACAGAGAAAGAGATGATGGCTTGAAGGGTAGGCATGAAGGTGCGGAGGATTTCCATAGCAAGAAGAGGAAGGATGAGGAATATCTTAGAAGGGAGCATATATACAAAGAAGAAATTCCTCATGGCTACAGGGAAAACACCAGCCGGCACAGGAGAGAAAGGGATGACGTATTGGATCTGCGGAAGAGAGATGGTCATCAAAGAAGTAGAGATAACGTTGATGATCAATATGCTGCTTGGCAAAAAGATGAAGCCTGGCTACTGAGGGAAAGGGGTGATAGGCAGAGAGATAGGGAGGAGTGGAATCGGCGTGAAAGAGAGGAAGGTCGAAGTTCTGTTAGAAGTGGACGAGGAGTTGAAGAAAAAACATGGGTTGGGCACGTTAGGGCTAAGGATGAATATAAAGTTTCTGAGAAAGAATACCAATCTGCAGAAGCAATGCGACACAGTGACCAATTAAAAAGGAGGGATCGGGTTCTGGGTGAAAGTCCACATCATAGGGGGCGTGATGATGCTTATGTCCGTGGAATTCAATATAGTAGTGAGGAAAAGCGACCTAGGCAGGAAAAATCAAGTCGTCATAATGATCGTGTTGCTAATGCTTCAGATAACCATAGAGTTCATGAGAGAAAACATAAAGAGGGTTCAAGGAAAAGCAAAGAACCTGTTGTTGGTAGCTTTAGTAGTCCAGGCATTTCCAAGAGAAGTCAAGAAGATCAAGGTGGTCAGATCAATGAGAGGGTATATGTTATGATTATATATATGTAAAATGTGAAATTCTATCTGCAAAGTACTTCACATATATATATATATATATATATATATCTGAAATTCTATATCTATATCCATATCTATATCTTTTAATGAGAAATTCTTCTGTTTGGAAGAAGCTCTCGCCCATGTTGAAGAAATACCAATAGATATTTACTCTTTTTCTTAAATATTTTGTTTCTATTTGTGAAGGGCTCAAAAGGCTCTGGTGATGAACAACATGTTGAGCATGAAATTCCAGGGCATCACCTGTCCAGAAAACATCAAGACGACGTTTTCTCAGATAATGAACAGCAAGACTCTCAACGAGGACGTTCTAAATTGGAACGCTGGACAAGCAATAAGGAAAGGGATTTCACTATGAGCAGCAAGGCATCATCTTCCTTGAAGTTCAAAGACCTTGGTAAGGATAATATTGATGGATCTTCTGAAGCCGGGAAACCTGTGGATGAATCTGCCAAGATAGTTGACACTGATAACCAGGGTCTCGCATTGGCTGAAGGGAAGGATTATGTTGATATGGAGAGTAAGGATGCCGATACCAAAGGATTAGGGGATCGACACCTTGACACAGTTGAGAAGCTGAAGAAGCGTAGTGAACGGTTCAAGCTTCCGATGCCGATGCCAAGTGAGAAAGAGTCCATAGTTATCAAAAAGATAGAGAGTGAACCACTGCCTTCAGCCAAAAGTGAAAATCCAGTGGATTCAGAGGTTAAACAAGAGCGACCAGCCCGAAAAAGGAGGTGGATAAGCAACTAGATCAGAAATCCAGGGCCATCATGGTTTGACAAGGGGGGAAATTTCTGCTCGGCCTGATTTTTGAAAATCTGGACCCTCCTCACCCTGCTGCTCTTCGGAGTTTAATGTTGAAAATGGCAGTTATAGGGTTTGAGATAATTTGTACTTCTTCAGTAGTTATGTCCTTTTGTAACCGTGCTACCAATGCATTTATTATACACTGTACTATATACAGAGTAAAATGTAAAATTGAACTGGTCTAGTATACCTGACACTGTTTTTGGTAAAATGAGTGTCAACCTGGACTTGGCCTGGGTTATGAGGAGGATCATGTGATGAACATGACAAGCTGTATGCATTATGACATTCAGAAACCATTGGTATGGTTGGTGAGACTGAAAGCCTGACACTGGCACTTACTGAGTTCCTCTTGCTGTGTCAGAGAAACAACAGACTTTTGGTGAAGGACGGTCCAAATAGATGATGCTGTTTGCATACCAAACTCGTCTTTGGGGGTTGAATCACAGATGTCAGGGATGGTTATCTCTTTGTTGTAGACTGTATCCTAGTATTGATTACTCTTTCTTACGTATCTCATTCATTTTTTTAACACGGGAATCATGAAACACTATCGCAGAGGCATTGCTGTATGTAGAGAGTAGAATCACTGGAGATCAAAAGACATGTTGCAGGTTAGGAGTTTCAGAGGAAATGAAAGAGGATAGCAGTAAAACTATTGCAACTCCCAACTATTCCCAATCTGATGTAGGGTTTTTTTTTTCTGGATCAGTCACCACAGAAATAAACGAAATGAAACTCCAATACATGGCTATGAGCCTATGATTAAAGAAGTGTTTGGAATGGAAAGGAATAATAATCAATATGATTTGTAGATCAAATCTTGTGTTTAGATGTTTTAAAATAAGAAATTTATTTGTCAAATTTTATGGGATTTGAATGCTTTAATTTTGAATTCTATCAAATTTGATAGGAGCATTTGATGGGCACAATTTTGATTTTTAAATGAATTATAATCTTATTTTGTATGATTATTCCATATTTTTTTATACATATGATTATTCCATATCTTAAGATTGAATATATAAATTAAATTAATTTAAATTAAATCACTTTTATATAATTTAATTATTCTAAACATTATCTTATTCTAGATGTGGGTCATGCCCTTGCAAAAATTCTTGAATGTTCTTTGAGAATATTTTGTGTGTATTCTAAAAACATTATCAACTATTAATTTTTATTATCATTGACAAAAATTTAATGATTTCAGAATTATACATTTAATGTGTGTTCTAAAAGATTATCAATCATTGGTTTTTATTTTATTATATAGGACTCATTTGACATATCTAATACATTTAAGTCCAAAAAAGTTAAAATTATTCATCCAATTTCAAACCTGTCCCCTTTGGATTCCGTGGAGAACACTTACCACCAAGCCACGCAACTCTTCTGCTGTCACATGCATATTTTAAATATTTATATGTCAATTTTATTGTACCATTTATTGTACCACCAGGTTGAGAATTGTTGGGTCAAGCCCATTCTCCATTCTCCATGGGACCAAAACTCTTTTCACCCCTATTCAATTAAATCATTAAAACCCTATCACACATTTTCCCCCTCCTACAACCATTTGAGGTGCCGTTTAGCAATGTGAAGTACAGGTGAACATGGGTCTGGTCGGGTCAGACCCGACCGTGTTTTGGGTTTGACCTGACTTTAGTGGGTCTGGTCGGGTTAGGTCAAATTTTAATTTTTTGAGTAGATACCCGTTGGACTTGTGACTCGTTTGGGTCAGGTTGGGTTGGAACGGGTTAACGAGTGACTCATCATTTTTTTTTTTAAAAATCATTTTTTTATAATAAAAATATATTTTTAATTAAAAAATATATATTATGTTTTAATCAATTGATGCATAAAATGATCTTAGGAAGAAAAAAAATAAACCTAATAACAAAAAGATTTTTTTTAATATATATATAAAATAATAAAATAAAATGGCAGGTCGGGTTGGCGGGTCAAACCCACCCGCTGAACACCCCTAATGTGAAGCATTGTTACAGCTCATGCTTCCTTTTCCACCGCTCAATCCATCTAGTCTATCACTTCCCCCTCAACTTTCCCCTCACATTTTTGTGTCTCCCACTTCAACATCGTCATGACACCATTTTCAACCGCTATCAACACATTATCTTCAACCACATCCACCTCTTAATGCCTTAGTCCAATTGTTAGAAGACCCTACGCCATAGAAGTCATCAAGGTCGTCGGTTGCAATAGATTCGAAGCCATTGCAAAAAATTTGTTTCTGATTTTTTATTTATGTTTGACTCTAGTTATGTATGTGGATTTGCTTCTGATATAACTTTTGTTTAGATATTTTCTTAGGTTTTGTCTCTATTTTTTTGTTTTTCCTTTCCTTATGTTTAAATTTGAATTTTGATGGTGTAATTTGACAAGTATTTGGATTAAGTTAAATTTTTTTTTGCAATTTTCAGTAATTTTTTTTATGTATTCATGTATTCTTATTTTTTTTATTTCTTTATCTCTGAATTTCTTTTTGATTTTTGAGATTTTATAAATCTCTTAAACAGGCTATGTTAATAGGCTACGGTCCAAGTTAGGGCTTCCAAACAAGTTAGGTCAGGCTGAAAATAAAACCTTTGATAGGTGACAGGTCAGGCTCAAACCCATTATTCATCATACAGGCCTCATCTGCTTAAGGTGAGGTCTGACCTGGCTTGACATGTTCCCACCCCTGCTCCTAATAAACATGTGTTAATATCTCATTGTATTGCTTTTCTCGTTAGTGAAAGATTCATTTAGTTTTGCAATTCATTATCTCTTCTCTTCTTTGTTCAAACTCTCTAAGTTTCACTCTTTTAATCTGGTTCTGATACCTCACATCCATGCAAAGAGCTTAAACTTTGGGCCTTCTATGACTCAGACTGAGGTTCAGGCATTGACAACAGAAAATCAACATGATTTTGCATCTTCATAAGCTCCAACATCATCTTGGTCAAGCAAAAAACAAGTAGTGGTTTCCAGATCGAGTATAGAAGCAGAGTTCAGGAGTTTAGCAGCAGCAACAACAAAGCTCACATGGATTCAAAATCTAATGACAAAGATGAAAATACCATGTCTTGCACCTCTCTCAGATTTTTGTGATAATTTGAGTACAGTCCTATTGTCAACAAATTCTATCGTTCACAACCACACCAAACACTTTGAATTGGATCTACATTTTGTAAGGAACAAAGTGATTCAAAGGAAACTATTTGCAATAACACCATTCCTCAAATTTAAACATAAACTCAGAGTTCATTCAAACACTTCCCCTGAGTTTGAGGGGGGATGACAAGAGTAGCTAGTATTATACGTACTATAGAGTGCAACTGAACTGTAATTGTACATAGTAGTTAGGAGAAGTTTTGTTAGATTAGTTGTTAAGTTATTAATCCAGCTGCAGTTAGTTACAGCTAATAAACCTATATTAATATCCCATTGTATTGCTTTTCTCATTAGTGAGATTCATTCAGTTTTGCAATTCATTCTCTCTCCTTTTCGTTGTTCAAGCTGTCTAGCTTTCCCTTATTTAATCTAATTCTGATACCTTACACAAGTCTTACCATGTCTCTTTATGTATGACTAAGTTATACATCATTTTGACGTATAAAGGGATCCTGATGGATAAACTTATACAATACACTAAGCCTAATGGTACCAAATAACTGATAAAGTTATGTTAACTTATCATGTCTTTTACGGTGTGCCAAACATGTCCCTATTTTAAAAAAACAAAAATTATAAATCAATGTGCACATCTGTGGGGCTTATTCAATGGTTCTTACAACTTAAAGACCATCATGGTGCTTAATAATTTATAACATATAATAAAAGGATAAAAAAAACTGTGTTTGATATCCAATTTTTTTTTTCACTTTTACGATACTATTAATAATTAACCAAGACATGAGATTCAATTTTTTTTTTAAATGGTAACCAACCAACCCAAGAACTTTGTAGTAGTAATAAAATAAAAAGGATAACAAAATTATGTTTTTATCATCCCATTTTCTTCTGCCCTCCTGACACTCCGCCCTCTCTTTTTCTTCCGCCCCCCCCCCCCCACACTGCTCCCCTCACCGGTGCTCGTCAGAAACCAAAGGATCAGAAAGCACTAATTTGCATATTGGCATTAGTTTTCGATTTCCAATTGTTAAGCTTGATGTCTATGAGAAAACCTCCATTCCCTCGCTTCCTCCTTAACAATGCCTCTTGCATGAGAAATGCCCGGCAAATTTTGCGTCATGTGAATGTATCTCTTCATGATGGAGGGGCACTTGTGCTATCGGGCGCAAATGGTTCGGGTAAAGACAACTTTTCTGCGCATGTTAGCTGAATTTTCTCGTCCTTCTACTGGTGAAATCCTTTGGAATGGCCATAATATTCAAGAATCTGGAATATTCCATCAGTATAAGCTTCAGCTTAACTGGCTCTCCCTCAAGGATGCCATTACAGATAGTTATACAGTTCTGCAGAATGTTCAGTGGTTTGAAGTTCTTGAAGGCAAGCAAGGGAAGGCTTTGCCTGCACTTGAGTTGATGGGATTAGGAAGACTAGCCAATGAAAAGCCAAGGATGCTTTCAATGGGCCAGCGGAAAAGAGTGCAACTTGCCAGATTGCTGGCAATTGATCGCCCCATATGGTTGCTAGATGAGCCTTCGGTTGCATTAGATGATGAAGGTGTGAAGTTACTTCAGTACATTATTGCAGAACATAGGAAGCAGGGAGGGATTGTCATTGCCGCGACTCATTTACCCATCGAGATAGAAGATTCCATGGTCTTGAGGCTGCCACCAAGGTTTCCGAGGAGGATGACTTTCTATGACATGCTTGATCGTGCGGATATTAGTTAAGTTCCTATTTTGATTGACTCATCCAGACAGGAGAAAAGTTCTGGAATTAGTTATGTGCCATGTCATTTATGACAGTTCAGTCCGGATTCACTGTTCAGTTGTCTTGATATTATAGTTAAACTGTTCATCGTTATAGACATGTTGTCTGATGCCTCTTTTTCATGTGTCTTCCAGAAAACATTGCTAGAGCCTTAAGAATCATATTTTGTATGAACATTGAGGCTTCAGCTAAAAATGAGATAAAATTATTATTCTTGATCTCAACTACCTTCTTTTCTATGAATCAATTGTTGCAGAATTTGTGATCTTAGTCCAATTAGTCTATCAAATTTTCACGTTGTTCTGGCTAATGAGACTGCAACAACTTGCAAAAGCTAGAACCTATGCAGCTTGCTCATCAGGTATATAAACTATTACTGTCGATAACATGAAAATCATGCCAGGCTTTTTGCAGCTTTGTTGGTTAATATTGCTTATGACTTACTTGACGCAGGATGTTTTAATCGTGCCTTTTATGAATGTATGCTTGCATACCTATTTTTCCTTTTACCTTTACTTGAGATAGAATCTGGATGATATGCACTATTTTTTATTTCTTAGCAAAATGAGTAATAGAATCAGTAATGCCAAGTTGGTGGCAGCACTAGGGGGAGAGGAGTGATATTGATTATTGGAAAATGTTGCACATACTAAAGATACATATAAAATTCAGTCCATGTGAGAATAACAGCAGCACACGTTACTGGTAGTAGTAAAACTGGATAACATCAAATAAGAAATTAAAGGTAAAATGGTAGTGTCCAGATAAAAAACTGAATAACATCAAATAAGAAATAGCTGCTTTGACAATTACATATATTCAGGATAGCGATAATTGTCAGCATAACTGCTGTAGTGGACTATTGGATTGTGTTCTGGATATAACCTTGCATGTGGATGCGGCCTGTAAGTGGAAGACATGGGGTGCTGAACTTGCCCATAGTAACCATAGATAGGCACTGGTGGTCTTGGATATGATAATGGTCTTGCGTATCCTCTGAATGGCAGGTACCCTGGCATCATCGGTTGATGATGATATCCTGTGAATGGCTGATACCCTGGCATCGGTGGCTGATATCCTGTGAATGGTGGTTGTGGTGATGCTGCATATCTCATGCTATGCTTTTTCTTGCTCCTTCCATGTTTCCGATCAGTGTAGCTGCCGTGAACATCGGTGTCATCAGAATCGGAGTCACTGCTCTTACAACAATGACAAGTTTGTTTCTTTTTGGGATGAGAACCATATCTCTTTTGCTGTGGTGCTTTGTCAAAGGACCAAAGTTGCGCCTTTTTTCCCATTTTCTGTAGAAGCTTGATTAGCATCATGGGGTTTACGTTGCCTACAACTGTCACCGTCCCTTCATTTGGATCGATGGAAATAGCTTTCACCCCTGATTATGTTTTTCCGTTTGGTTAGATAAAGAAATATTAGTATTGGTTCCCTGTTCGTACCCTCCCAAAATCAATTTTGGGGAGCCATAATTGATTTTTGACATTTTTATATGATGTTTGGTTAGCAACATTTCTCAAAAGTCAAAATCAATTTTATCAATAATTAATTTGGTAAAAGCATAATCAAGTCCACATTATTATCAAAAAAATAATAATCAAGTCGACACGACCGTCACAAAGTTAGTCATGAGAATTTAAGAGGATTAAAAAAGAAATGATGAATAACAATCATACCCTTCAGTTGTCCCAACATGTTCTTCACATCAGCAGGGCAATCCCTTGAGCACCCAAAATCAACTTTCAAAGTAGAAATCTGATGAAAAGAATAAAAAATGAAAGAAGACAGCATGGGGTCAAACAATAAACGCATGATGTTTTGCATGGACAAAAGTAGTGAAGAGTACTTACTGGAGAGTCAAAATTGGACTCCATTCTCGTGGGGAATGAGATAGTTTTTAGTTTAAGGCTGTGGAATGAGATATATTGTCTACGAACAATTTGGCTTCAGGAAAGATAATGAAAGATTAGAACCTCCTTATATAAAACTGAAGCAAATATCACAAGGAGTGATTCTTGGGTATCTTACACCATCAAAATCTGTTTGATTGGATCAAATTTGAAATGCAACATTGAAATTGATTGGAATATTCTAGTATTAATCATCGCTGAACCTTTTTCTTCCTCTAAAAGGGAAAATGGTTTCCATTATAAGAAACTCTATACAATACATTTTATTTCCTTTTTAACTTTAGTTCTAAATTTATTTAGTTATAATTTTTGCTAATACGGGCACGATTTAGTTCCGCTATGATCGCGAGTTTGGTTTTGGAATGGAATGAAGCGGAGGGAAAGATTTATGCAGATTTTACTCTGTTTACGAGTATTTATTTTTTGGAGGAAAAGACATTTGAGATTTTTATTGATTCTTAAAATTTTTAAAATCTTCATTTATTAGTTTCTCAAATTGAGAGAATTTAATTTTTTTTAATTCAATGTACCATTTTATCATTATTAAACTTTTAAATACCAATTTTATTATTCAGTTAAACATATTAATTATATTTATTTATTATGATAAAGGTTAAAATTGTAAAAAAAATAGAAAATTCCAATTTAGTCCCACACAATTTTCATTTTGGTCATTAAGCTACCAACATTATTGTGATATAATGTTACAACAATTATATTTATTATATGCTTAAATTGTATTACTAATTAGTGACTCTCAAAAGTTAAATTTAGTACATGAAGCTAATTAAGCAAACATCATTACCAATAAGCTCCCACTATTATTATATTATTTTGTCACAACCATTTTATATATATATATATATATATATATATATATTATACTTAAATTGTGTTACGTTAAAAAAATCAAAAATTTATGAAAACAAGTACAAATAAAAATTATCATAGGCTTAAATTTTTATTAATGACACTTTATTAGAGTTATTTTAATGACATTTTAATAGACAAAATTATTTCTTTAAAACATAAATGTTTTTGTTTAATAATGATATACAAGACACAAAAATGTTTAGTAATCACATACAAGACACAAAAATGTGTACCCTAAATAAAAGTGTGAAAAATACATAAATTTTCTATGCATGTAAATTTTTTACGTAATTAAATAAGATTTTGGGTCCCTATTTCTATATATTTATGTGCTCTTTCAGCGACCAAAGGCGGCCTAAATCTTAAAAGCAATTTAGCTGCTGTGAGGGGGAGAGAGTGAGACACACCACCTGAGAAATAATTTTCGACAAAAAGGGGGGCATTATTGGAAAGAAACGGTTGAGAGTCGCCTATTTATATTCTAGAGTTGGACAGTGCGAAAGCAGATTCAGGGTTTCTAATGCCACACTCCATTTCTGAACGTCTTGGATGCTCTCTCAAAACCCTAATCTTTCATTCATCCCCCAAATGAAAGAAACAAGGAAAAGGAAAATATATATATATATATCTCTGTCTTTCTCTCCCAATCTCTCTCTCTCTAAATCTTGTGGCTTGGTTTGGTAATGTTTTGGGTTCTGCTTGGTTTCGCAAATTCGTATTCTTTTTCGTTCTGTTTTCACTGTCTCTCTCTCTCTGTCTCTATCTCTGATCCCAAAGAGGCTATGACGATGTTTTCGGAGTGTGGAATTGGAAGGGTCGGCCGCCGTCAACCGATGCTCGCCGGTGGCGGGGCAACCTCATCTTGCAGCCATACGTGGCGGCACTTGGTTTTTGACGGCCGGTCCCTTTCTTGTACCAGATCTGAGCCTCGCCGGAACCCTAAATCGACGCAGAATGAGTATATATCTTGACACGGGGTTTGGTAGAGGTGTAGGGAAAGAGAGATGGGAAGGGTGCTGTTCTCCATTGAATCCATGAACTTTTCCCTCTCTCTTTCCATACATCGTCTAGCGAACACAGTGTTAATTTTCTCCTCTCTGTTTTGGGTGACTGGGAAATTATATGTTATGCAATTTGAGAATGGAGCCCAATTGCTGGAAAAGTAGTTCACTTTGTCTGTTCTGTTGTTGTTATCTCTGTTGTTGCGTTTAGGGTTTAGGATAGAGCCTAATTGTGTGAAAATTCTTCAATTTTTTTTTTTCTGAATGAAATTTGAAAGTTTGTGATGAGTAAATATAATTCCCGTATATCTAACTTCTTTTTTCTATTCAAATGCATAGTTTACCTTTATTTGTGACTGATATTAAAATGCTGTTGATATCAGAAAGCAAGTTAAATGTTTTGCTTCCATGTTGTCGTGATGTATTCAAGTGACATGTATAGTGTATCATTGTAACATGACTGACTCTTCAGAAACCCCAAAAAGGTAATTCTTTCAAATGTCATTTTTTTTTCTTTTTCATTTTTTACAGTAGACCTGTGCTTTGTGATTAATCTGCATATTCACATTAGTTTTCGCTTCTCAATTGTTAAGCTTGATGTCTATTACAAACCTCCATTCCCTCATCTCCTCCTTAACTTCTCTTGCTTGAGAAATGCCCAGCAAATTCTGCATCGTGTGAATGTATCTCTTCATGTTGGAGGCGCACTTGTGTTATCGGGCGCAAATGACAACTTTCCTGTCAGGTGGATTCTGTCTTCCTTCTTTACATGAAATCCTTTGGAATGGCCACAATGTTCAAGAATATGGAATCTTCCATCAGTATTAGCTTAACTGGCAGTCCCGTGAAAGCCAATGATGCTTTCAACGGGCCAGCAGAAAAGAGTGCAACTTGCCAGATTGCTGGCAATTGATCGCCCTAATGATTGCTAGATGAGCCTTCATTTGCATTAGATGATGAAGGTGTGAAGTTACTTGACCACATTATTGCTGAACATAGGAAGCAGGGAGGGATTGTCATTGCGGCGACTCATTTACCCATGGAGATGGAAGATTCCGATCTTGAGGCTGCCACCAAGGTTTCTGGGGAGGATGACTTTCTATGATATGTGTGTTCGTGTGGATAGGATAGGATTAGTGTTCTGGAACTAGTTATGTACGATGTCATTTGTGACAGTTCAGTGTATCTATATTATAGTTAAGCTGTTCATATCATAGACATGTCTGATGCCTCTTTTTCATGTATCTTCCAGAAAACATTGTAAGAGCCTGTGTGTGAGGATCATATTTTCTAGGAACATTGAGGCTTTAGATAAGAATGAGATAAAATTATTCAATCACCTTTTCTATGGATCAATTGTTGGCAGAATTTCTGATCTCAGTCAGTTAGTCTATCAAATTTTCTTATGGTTTTACTTTTTGCTAATGGGACTGCAGCAACTTGCAAAAGCTAGAAACTATGTGGTTTGCGCGTCAAGTACGTATACCATTTGCTGTCGATTACATGAAAACCATGCCAGGCTTTCCACAGCTCGGTTAATATTGGTTATGTATGGCTGACTTGCATTTTAATTCAGGTCCCATTGATTTCACAGGATGTTTTGATTTGCCTTTTATGAATGTATGCATACCTAGTTTTCTGTTACCTTTACTTGAGATAGAATCTGGGTAATATGCATGATTTATTTCTCTTAGCAAAATGAGTAATCAGTGATGCCAAGTTGCTGGCAGCGCAAGGGGCAGAGGGAAATGCAGTGATGAGTGATATTGATTATTGGAAAATGTTGCACATACTGAAGACATATAAAAGCCAGTCCATGTGTGAGTAAGAACAGTACATGGTACTGGTGGTAACAAAACTGGAAAACATCAAATAAGAAATAATTAAACTTTTGGACTAAACCATAGGATAGTATATTAGCTGCTTTGACAATTACATATATCCAGGATAGCGATAATTGTCTGCATAACTGCTGTAGTGGACCATGGGATTGTATTCTGGATACAACCTTGAATGTGGAAGACAAGGGGGGCTGAACCTGCCCTTTAACCATAGTTAACCATTGGTGGTCTTGGATGTATTAATGGTCTTGCATTTCCTCTGAATGGCTGGTAGCCTGCCATTGGTTGGTACCCCGGCATCGGTGGCTGATGATACCCCGTGAATGGCTGGTACTCCGGCATTGGTGGCTGATGATATCCTGTGAATGGTGGTGGTTGTGGTGATGCTGCATATTTATCAGTAGAATCAAACTGATATTTCCTGCTATGCTTTGTATTGCTCCTTCCGTGTTAGTCATAAGAATCGGAGTCGCCGCACTCAACAATGAGAAGTTTGTTTCTTTTTGGGATGAGAACCATATCTCTTTTGCTGTGGTGCTTCGTCAAAGGACCAAAGTTGTGCCTTTTTCCCCGTCTTCTGAAGAAGCTTGATTAGCATCATGGGGTTTACATTGCCTACAACTGTCACCTTCCCTTCATTTGGATCAATGGAAATAGCTTTCACTCCTGGTTATGTTTATCCATTTCGTTAGCTGAAGAAATGTTAGTACAGCATGTTTGGTTCCCAGTCGGAGCCTCTCAAAATCAATTTTGGGGAGCCAATATTGATTTAATATTTTTATATGACGTTCGGTTTTTGGTTGTATTTCTCTACATTGAAATCACTTTAACTAAAATCAATATTATCAAAAATTAATTTGACAACCAAGTTAGTCATTGCATGAGAATTTAAGAGGATTTAAAAAAACAAATGATTAACAATCATACCCATTAGTTGTCCCAACATGTTCTTCACATCGGCTGGACAATCCCTTGAGCACCCAAAATCTACTTTCAAAGTAGAAAAACCTGAGAAACGAAAAAAAATAAAAATGAAAGAAGACAACATGGGGTCAAACAATAAAAACATGAAGTCTTGGAGGGACAATGTGGTAATGAAGGGTACTTACTGGAGAGTCAAAATTGGACTGCATTCTCGTGGGGAATGAGAGTTTTTAGTTTAAGGGAATGAGATATAAGGAGTAGAACCACCTTATATTATTAAACAAAGGCAAATATTGCAAGGAGTGATTGGATCAAATGTGAAATAGTGAAATTGATTGGAATATGTATTAACCATTGCTGAACCTTTTTATTCCTCTAGCAATGCAAAGGTTTCCATTTTAAGAAACTCTATATTTTATTCCTTTTTTTTGTGTTTTTCAAAGGTAAAGTTGGATTATGGAAGAAAGGTCATTCGAAATTTTTATTTTTGATTGACAAAATTGTGAGAGAGATTGATCGGAATTGTGTCACATCCTTACAAAAACCAAATTGTTTATCACTCGTAGAAGAGCTTGTTGGTGGAAGGCAATTCTAAATGTTCTTCATTAATCGGAATCATATCCAAGTGGCATGGTGTCTCGGTGAACATTTTTATTATATATCAAAAAAATTTTGATATCCTGGCGCTCAGAAGGAAAAAAATCACAGAGAGAGAGAGAAGAGGGAAGAAGAAAAGCCAATTTTAATTTGTGTGTCATTCTTAATAATTTAATTATAATTGGTTTTTTCTTTAATTAGTCCTCCTTAACGGTTCTTAATAACAATTGGAAAATGATGCTTAGTTTGATAGTTTTGTCTAGCAATTTGCACGACATTTTTTTTTTATTCCTTAGCAGATGACTCTAGCACAACTAATTTAGTTAAAGTAAACCCATTCTTAAAATAAAATTGACTATATAACCTCCATTTATTGCAATCTACTTTCTTAAAAAATTTACTATTACTACTATCTCAATTATCTATCACATAAAAAATAATTTTTAGGGTTAATATATCCTGTTTGATCCTTAGACTTTATATTTGTGCTCTAGTTAGTTCTTGAACTTATCAAAATAACCAATTAACCCTTAAACTTTGCAAACATTGGACCCGGTAATCCCTACCCCACGTCAAGAGAAAATAATTAGATTATTTAGAGACTATTTAGAGTAATGCTATGAATGTTGAGAGACTACTTAGGGAACGACTCAACGTTTCCAAAGTCCAAATACTAACCTATCACTTTTTTGTGTTGATGAACCAAATAAGATAAGGATATAAATTCTAGGACCAAATAATATATTAATCCTAATTTTTATTCAAAATTTAAGTGTCTCTAAACAAAATCCATCATTTGTAAAATCCTACAATCCACCCCTTATCCCGTTCGTCTTACTCGATATCCTATCCCATTGGTTACTTAAAGTTAAATAAGAAAAAATGAAAATAGTTAATTTAATATTTTCTCTTTAAAACTTTTTTACGCCAATCTAGTATTAAGGAATGTCTTCTCTTCAAGTTCTTAGGCCTTCTTGATTAGTACACCATATAAGATAAAATCTGAAAGTATTGGACATGATAATATAAAACATCATAATATAATATAAAAAATAGATTATATAAATTTATATACTATCATATATTTAGCGTGTCATATTTAATTATATGATTTTATCCTATTCAATTTTTATAATATCAATTTATAATTAATACTAAATAAAAAAATAGAAAACAAGCATTTTCATCAAAATCGAAAAAAGTTTATTGTAAAGCTTAAAAAATAAATGATCAAAAGGAAAGTTCTCAAATTTGCATAAACTTAAATCAAAAAAGAAAAAGTTATTTTTTTGTTCTATGTACTTTGAATTATACTTAATATATACTTTGTATTAACTTTTGTTCTATGTACTTTGAATTACCATAAAGTATTGGATTTTAAGAAGAGACAAAAATAAAACAAAGGCCGTAGCATGAGAGAGAGAAAGAGAGAGGAGAAAATAATGTAATAATGATGATGGATGATTATAAGATGATGAAAAAAAAATAGGAGATAAGTAAGAATATTTTAAGATTGAGTAAAAAAAATAATTATATCAAAGTTAATTAGACTTCAGGAGACATGATAAGTTAATGCGACAACCATAAGATAAAAATGAATAAAATCGTATATGTTACATCAAACATATAATAAAAACTAATTTTATAATATTAATTAATATTATCAAGTCATATATGACATAACAAATGAGATCTTAGAGCTCTTACAAGTTAATCGCCAATAAAGAGAACCTACCACGAATCAAACCTAATTCATAACAATACATAAGCAAAAAATCGATCAAGTAAACTAATCCGTAAATTATTAGATTACATATCTATCTATCTATGTCCAAAAGTGGCGTGACTTCAAAGGGCTGTGTTTAGTATTAGGAGATAGAGATACAAGACAAAAAATTCTTATAATTTTTTGTTCTTCACTAGAATTGTGATAGAAGAGGCAAATTTTTCTTTTGACAGAGACAAAAAATTAGATCTTAAAAAACATGAATTTACTTTGTCTGTCTATATTCTCGTGTCCCGTGAAATTGTGAACCAAATGCAACCAAAACAACCAAAGGTTCAATAGTGAAAGGGAAATTACAATGACAAGGGGCATAATTGGAAAGAACAGGTTGAGACTCGCATATTTATGTTCTTCATCTACATACTGGGAGAGCAGAGTTAGGGTTTCTAATGACACACTCCATTTCTGAAGGGGATTTTTCACTCCATCTCCTTGATGCTCCCTAACACCCTAATCTCTCAACACGCGACCAAAAAAAAAAAAAAACAAAATTGCTTCTCTCTCTCTCTCTCTCTCTCTCTCTCTCACACACAGGCACACACACACACACTCTCTGTCGCTGATCTGTTGTTAATTCGCTTCTTTTTCTTTTTTTTTTGCC
The DNA here is from genome assembly GCA_003254905.1 of Nissolia schottii. Lineage (NCBI taxonomy): Eukaryota > Viridiplantae > Streptophyta > Magnoliopsida > Fabales > Fabaceae > Nissolia > Nissolia schottii. The sequence continues at coordinate 705,355 of QANU01093679.1, read as the reverse complement.
CCTTTCTTTCCTTCGCGAGAAATTAATTAATTTGCGCTCTCTTTTTCTCTCTCTCGCTCCGATCCCAAAGAGGCTATGACGATGGTTGCGGAGTGTGGAATTTGAAGGGTCGGTCGCTGTCAAGCAATGCTGGCCGCTGGCGGGGCAACCCTGATTCCGTTGCAGCCATTCATGGCGGCGTTGGTTTTCTGGGGACCGATTCCTTTCTTAGTATAAAATCTGAGCCTTGCCGAAACCCTAAATCGACGCCCTTTCTTAATGCGGTGTTTGGTAGAGATGTGTGGAACGAGGAATGTGAATGGCATTTTCCTTTGAATTCATGCAATTTCCCCTCTCTCGTTCCACACGTCATTTGGCGAACATAGTGTTAATAGATTTTATCCTGTTTAATTTGATTTTATTACACGCATATTGCAAACCGTAAAACCCTAATTTTGCATCTCCAACCAAAGTTGTGATTTTTTTTTCTCTCCCTCTTATGCGGTAACCTAGTAAAGTAACTATTTTTGTGGTTCCTTTGATAAGGTTTGCATCTTTCAACAAAGTGGTTATTTATAGTTATGCTATCGCATTTTTTTGTATCACTTGCATATTGTCGTTGTCTACTTTGTTTGCAAAATTTGCGGGGGGTTTATTGTAATCTTGTTTTAATTTGGAATGGCCTCCGTATGTATATGCTTATATAGTTTAGGTGGTTCGACATTGTTCAATTTTTATGTAGTTTTTGAAGGCAAGACAATGCTGATGCCTACTACACTTGATGAGTTTGATGGACCTGGATGATGAAGTTCTGAAATTTCTTTGATTATGCTGATGAACGCACGGAACGGGAATTTTGTTGTGGTGACAATTTTAGCCATTGGGATGTAAGATTCCACAAGGTATCCGAGGAGGACCACTCTGAGTGATCATGGATAGGTCTTATCAAGAGTTGAATATGTTCTGGAGTTGCTTATGCCTAATGTCATGTTGATATCTGATGCACCAATGCATCTGTTCTTGTAAACTTTAGAAACATTGTTCGTAGATCATATTTTTCAGTAAGCCTTATGGGATAAAGTGATTATCCTACTTTATAATTAATTTTCTTCTTATGGTTCAATTGTGAGTTAGCAAGTTGAGATTAATTTGGAATAACATTTAACAAGGATTTAGATGGTCTAAATTAAGATTGTTCATCATTAGATTAATAAGGTAAATAAATGGACTCATATCACTTTAGATGATCTTGTCCATTCAACCTAGTGTCCTTGGTTCCAAAGATGAGTGTACATGTAGGAGTGCTCCAATGATAATAATCATGTTTAATCCCAAACTACCATTATGACAAGTCAACAAGTGTCCTTAGTTCCTTGATTTATGATATTGTAGCCAGAAAGGTTGAGTTACAACATAATTGGTGTGAAACTTGTTAAGAGTGATCAAAATTTCTCTGAATAGTGTGATACCCAATTTTATTGGTTTCACTCAAATTAGAAAGATACATCTTGGTCTTTTCGTTGTGCATAACCAAACACTAATGCCTTTTTGATTGAAGATCTAGATGTCCAACCCAAGCTATTAATTGCATTAATGCCATTGCCCAGTAGAAAGAACAGCAAACACCAGGATTACAACCAGGGATAGACCGAGGTTGGCAACACTTGCCGTGGCACTTGATGGAGATGGTGCACGTGCAGCAGCAGTCTCATTTTTTGTCACTGCAGGAAGCGGTGGGTCAACAACGTTTGCAGCCTCAAGAGGCGGAAGTGGTGGCGCTTTTGGTTGTAATTCAGCTGGAAGAGTGCTTAATAGTTCACCCGGCTGAGCCGGTAAGATGGCAGGTACATGGTTGAGATCACTACATGGGCTTCCTGCAAATTAGAAGAAAGTTCCGTGAAGTCACAACTTTTAATTTCTTAAAGAAATTTCTTGATCAGTTCAAAAAAAGCTAAAGAGATTGTTACTGCTTACTCATATATCTGCTGGTAGTGCCAGGGAAATCGGTCACAATGCCATCAACCTTAGCGGCATGGACAAAAGTGGCAATCTCCACATTAGGATCCGACCAATAATCAAGTGCCAAGGATATGTATTCATTTCTGAGGGAGTAGACGAATACTGTGAGGTTTGCATCCTTCAATTCTTTGACAATATTTGTCATTCCTAGTGTCAACCAATTTGATACCTTGACAGCAGAGGTCTTTTTAAGATGCACCCCCTGTGCATGCTTCTTAATTTCTTCAACTGATTGCATTGGTGCATCGCCTATATCTTCATCAATTAGCAACACTCTGTTGTAAGATGGGATTTCCTTGAACTTGGATAGCACCGAAGTATCATCTGACTGGATAAACACTTGTTGTGTGGCTTGCTTATCAAAGGAAGCATTACTTAAAGCAGTGGTGACAACACCCACAATGTCAAGGCCTTTCTTTGACGCAAGATATGCAGCATTCTGAGGGAAATAGAGAGATCTAGTATTAGCAGATATTATTCAACGAGGAAGCATTATGGATACGGAGTTTGGGATGCTGCTCACCCGTATGTTTACCAAAATGCCAGGAACTGCCTTTGTCTTGGCCAGTTCCAAAAATTCAGGGAGGGTAACAAATTTACCGCTGTTCTTGTTTGCCGGGCTTCTCTGAAAGTCAGGTCCGTGAGGGCTAGCAATTTGAGCTGAAATGATGCATTTAAACTTTAGGTTCATTATTCAAATCTTAAAGCTTGGTTTTGTGTGTGAAATTTTGAAGTGCAATAGAAGTATCTACGTTCTAAGGTCTGAATCTCGCTCCATGTAAGGTCAAAGGAGAAAACTCCATTTGTTTGTTGGATTTCTGGGACATTGGAAGTTCGAGACATAAACTTTGTCATTGCAGTTGTATCTCTGATTAGGTCTGCAGAATTTGAGCAGAAGGCAATTCCATCTTTTGTCATTTGAACTGAGCAATCTATGACATCGGCGCCATCATCTATTGCTTGTTGATATGCAAGATCAGTGCTACCCGGATAAATACCACATGCTCCATTCTTGCTTATGATCAAAGTTGCTCCTGCAAAAGCAAATGTGCAAGGTTATAATTTTGTGAATGAGAACATCTTATGTATGGTTGTGATTAAAAACATGGGGTGAATGCCCTAATTGGTGCGTGGACTTTGCATCAGTGCCCACATTGGTACATGAACCAGTTATGGTTTTTTTTTGGTTGAGGGATTAATGTAGGCACCTGTGAAAAGTTTAGGAACCAATTAAAACATTTTCCCAATAACCGTTTCAAGATTTAGCAGTATACCTTTTTTCGGCAAGCTGCTGTTGTGTGCAAAGCATGCTGCAAAACAACAAATGTGAGAAAGGTAGAAGATGTGGATTTGCTGCTTGTAAAATGTTAAATGAGTTAAAGGTTGAAGATTTTGTCATATCTCACCGATGGCATTTGATGCTGTTGTTGGGAAGTCAGTGACGACACCATCAACAGAATCCCCCTTGTCTATAAATTGCAAGTACTCAGCAGTAGGATCATAGTTATAACTATAACTTGAAAATATATCATTAGCAAAACCAGAAGCATGCACTTCCAGTCCTAATTTATGTGCATCGGGTAGGAGCGTTGTGGGAAGATCAAGATACTTGTCTGGCTTAACTGGCCATATGTATTCCTTTGGTACCATTATGCCAGAAGCAAATGACTTGATTGCCGCAAGATCTTTCACAATGGTGCCATATGGCTGCTTTGTGAAGGGCTCAATCTCATTAGCAGCAAGAAGCTGAAAGATGACCTTAGTTGGCTTCGTAAATTTCCCATTGATGGCCTTTAAGAAACCAATATCTGATGATGAAACAAAGTCTATCTGATAAACCCCCAATATTTCTAGAATGTAATCTACCATCTTTAATCCGCGTTGAGTGTAGAATGCTACATTCTGCAGCATAACAATCAGTTAATAATATAATAAAATAGCAAGAGTTGATTTTATGAGAGAAATGAGAGAACGAACCTGAACGTTCAACCAAAACCTTGGTGGGTTTTTATCGCTTAGTAGAGCATCAACACTGGCGACTGGGGAGATGCCATCATAGTAATCCGGTCGAGAGAACATGGGCTGTGTCACTGGGGAACACACGACAAAGAGGAAAGGTTGAGTTCCAAACCTCTCTTCCTTTTCTAAAATTCTGTTGTGGTGGTGGGCTAGATACGGTGTTCTTTAAGATATTTGATTATGGTTTGGGTTTTTGGGTCCCCTTAATAGGATTCAAACGTGGTACTCTTCTTTCTCTTTTGAAAAAGGAGTAGTTTGTTCCATTAGCGAAATTTCAATGAGACTTGTTTTTGTTTTTTTTATCAAGCAATGTTGAGTTTTAATGGGGTTTTTTTCTTTCAATCTTTTCCCTTCTCACGGTTTTTAGCTAAAAAGGATTTTAACGAGACTTCTTTCTCAGATGTTTATAGTCTTTTTTATTCCGTTGCTGGGGTTATTATTAAAACAATCGATTCATTTTATGGTTAATTTTTTTTCTTTGGATTATGCAGAACGGTGTACTTTAGCACTATATGCCGATCATGGTCAAGTCGGGTTGTGACAAAAATTCAATGAAAAAACAACTTACTAGAAACATTCTGGTCAATCTGAGCACCGGTGTAATCCACGGAAAAATGTCCTTGCACATCCCTCCCATTGACATTGTAGGTCTGTACCTTAGGATCGATCGTTGCTATAGTTGTTGCATTGTCAAGCGTGGTGCCCGTGACACAAAATGCACCACCATCTTTTGTCAATTGAAGATTGCACAAGAAAGTGCTTATGTCCCTTGAAATCGCGATTGCATTTGGTGTGCCCTCTGGGAAGAGGCCCGTAAACCCACCACGGGCTATTACAAGAGGCTCATTTCCTACACAATCAAGGATTCACAAACATTTCAACATATATAGACGAAACAAATTAGAGGAAACAAACGTTGTTACCAACCGCTTAATGTTGACCACTTCTTCACAGGGACAGGGACAGGTTGGTTAGGATGCACAAGTTGCTGTGCCACCGTTGCATGCAGCAACAAGGAAAAAAGAAACAAGGTTCTCATCATTTTGTTCTGTTCCTGTCACACATTTTCAAAAGGGTCAATGTCAATCAAAACCAAGCCATTTGAATTACAAATATTCGCAAAGAACAACATTTCATATTTGAAAACACATCATCTTAATTAGGAAATGCTACATTCCATGATTCATAAGAATAGAGGCCATAAAGAAAGAATTTGATCATACCACAAAGGAAGAGAAAAAAAAATGCTATTGAAGATTATGTGCATACCCCAAAATCTGTATTCATGCTTTGATCTATTGAATGGATGAAACCTGCATTCCCTTTGACAGTTTTTTCTATGGAAAAACCTCAAGGGAATGTGATTGAAAAAAAAAAGGGAAAAAATTTGTTGAGCAAAGATGAACTCACAAACGAGATTTTATTATATTTTTCCTATTTATTTCCACACATTTCATTTTACCGCATAAATAGCTGGTCAGGATTTGCTTGCAAGGGTCAACCAAACTAACATAGTCATATTTTTGGGAGCCTGATTGCTGATTTTGGTTACTATTGTTTGTTTCATAAAACTGAAACTTCTTGTAGCTGACTCTTATTTTTTCAATAACCCAAAATTACTACATTGGGAATTTTAGTCTTCAATCCCGACACGGGTTCCGTTTAATGCAGCTCATTGCTACGTGTAATTGACTTGACTTGTCAATTTGTTTTTGGTTGCAAATGTATGTGACGGTTTTCTTTTTTTTACTACATTTCTAAATAGACGTTAAAATTGTGGCCAGAATTTTGAATGAAATTTCTATGTTAGCTTTTATTGTTTAGTTTAAATATTTTGTTTTACTTTGTATATATATAGATGATCCTTTAGATGATTTTTTTATTTATTTATATTTATTTATCATTTTTTCTTAACTAAATGTAAAATGTTAATAGTTTGATTATTGACTTTAGATATGGAGCAATCTTAAATTTTCAGATTAACTGTCTCACTATTAGAGGTGGTTACAAGTTAACGAGAGATTATTCATTGAAATTACACCAATAAATACGCTAGTCATCTATAAAATAACAATAAAGACTGAACTGAAATACTTATGGTTTGTTAACTAACAAAATCATTAAAAAATGATTTTTATTTGCATTAATTTCAGCCTAAAACTTATTCTTAAAAAAAAAAACTACTTTAAAGTTAGTTTAAACTGATTTTATATTTTATCTATCCTACAGTAAAGATTTTATTTTAGATGGTAAAGTGGGTGTTTTTATTATTAGATTATTAAAATGAGTAGTAAAACTCATTTTTACTTTAATTATTCAATAATAAAAACATTCATTTTATTTTAAGACTTACTTTTTGATGATTCAATTTTTGTAATTGGTTTTGCAGAGTACAATGTTCTTTCTTACAACAGAGATGGCCTTTGTGTTGTGGGGTTTATGGATGATCACTACTGAGTTTGAAGTGCATTTTCTCTTCTCAACCAGCTCAATTAAAGAGTCACATCATTTCGTTTCCTTCAATGTTTATATTTGCGGCATAAGCCCAGAACTCGTTTCAGTGGGAATTTTTTTGTGTCAATTTAGTGGTTGTAGTATAAGACATACTACTTTTGATGTGAATCAGTATGCAAGGGATTCTTGTGATTGTGAATGGCGCATTATGGAATTGAACTTCAAAGAAAGTTGAACACTAGTCAATGTAATCCACATCAAAAGTGTCTCTTTCATGCTGATTCGCATGAACTTAGGAATAGTGTTTGCTTGTTGGGTTGACGGGTCTTATCAGAAAGAAAGTAGAAGGCAGAAATTTTGTGGGGATATGCTGTTTATTCAAACCTTTGGTACCCACTTTGGGTGTTTTTTTTTGTTTTTTTTATGGTGATATGCTAATGGATGACCGTTTCGAGGAAGTTTCCACTTTTGTATACTTCTATGGAGATTGGGAGGCCTTGCTGCATTTTTGTTAACTTTGTTTTGGTCATGTTTTGTTCTTTCTGCTTTGGAGGATTTCTTGCCATCCACCTTCTAGAGACTAGAGGTACTCTATTTTCGCTATGCTCTTTCTATGAAAGTTACTTTATCAACAAAATAGTAAATTTGCTTTCTTGCTTTGGTCAATTCTACAGGACCCTGCGGAGGCTGACAAGCTGATGAAAATCCAGAGGGAATTGGATGAAACAAGGTGGAATCCGCACATCTATTGTCTTAATGTCTTGTAGATTCACAATTTCCTTTGTGTAGTTATCTAGTATTGTTGTTTCTTACTAATTTGTGTACTTAGCATTGTGGCTAAATGAGAGTTCGTTAGTTTTTCTCATTGAGTTGTGTTAGTTGCATTCATTTAGGATAAAATATTGTATTTACTCACACCCTATTCACTATTAGATGATATTTCAGTGGGCTTCATCAAATGGTAGATGGAGTGTGAGTTGACCAAATGAATATGAACATTTTTATTCTTCTTTCTCATTTCCTTAGACAATCTCCATGGACTTTTGTGTGTTTTCTTTATAATTTTCTGCTGCATTGATGCCTAAAAACCATGGGACACGCATATTGGCATATAATGGATGGTTCTCCATGAATTTCTCTCACCCTATATGGTGACTTTCTGTTTGTAAACAGCACAAGACTATTGATAGTGTTCTTACACGAGGGGAGATGCTGGACAGTTTAGTTGAGAAGAGTTCTGATCTGAGTGCAGCATTGCAGGTACTAGCACATGATTGCATTCATATGTGCAGCTCTTCCTCTATTTTCTTTTTTTATTGTGCGCGCAAGAATGAGGTGTTAAACTTGTGACTACCGGAGAATTTCTCCAAACTTATATTGCTGACTAGTTAGCTTTGCTGAAGCAAGTACCTAATGCTGTTGTTTGAGACACATGTTCTACAATTCGGCGAAAGAAACCAACCAGTGTTGTCCAATATTATAGGATAAAGGGATCTGATGTGGTTAAAATGTTAATCCTTTCGACAAATTAACATTCTCATTCACGTTATTTGTAATATTCCTTTAATGATTATGAAACAAAACAAAGGTTAGTAAACAAAATGGAAATTGCTCTAAAGTATCAAAAGGTTGGATTCACATTAAAGCAATATGTACTAATCGCAACCAAAGCATCAAACATCAACTTCAACCTTTCAGCTTAGTCTATTTACATAACAAGCCAATACACGCATTACATAGATCCAAACGTAATTGCTCCAACTATATAGTTATTTATAACATGAAACACTTCTTCAACCCAATCATATATTGTACAGTACACACCACAATACCTATTTCCCGAAAATGGATTTGAGCCACCAAATGCCTTTGGTGTCTTGGGGACCTTCTCCTTCCGGTGGAGGATCACTCTGTGGAGTCCTATGGAGTTTGCTCACATCATACCCCTCCTCCTTAGCTTTCTCCACAAGCTGGTTGTAGACTTCCTCATCCATATGGGTTTGCCTGCATAATATCTACATAGGTACCAACAAAATTTGATCAATTTCATGAGATAAGCATATCGCAAAAACTACATGAGGGCATTCACAGACCAACCGAATGCATTCTCTACCTGATCAACAACAATACACCATCAATTTCACTTTTTTATTCTTCTTCTTCTTCACCCTATTCTACCTTCTAGTACCTTTTCAATGGACAAATCAACTAAAATACCTCCATTGAGAGTGAAAGAAAGTGGATATTTAAAGACAGCATTGGATGAGTGAATAAACTAAATAAGATAAAATTGTGAAAAAATGTATCAGATAGAAAGTTATGGTAATCTCTCCTTATGTAGTTTAGAGACACGAAGAATACCTGTTAAGAAAAGGAGAGGCATATATAGCAAAACCATAAATGAAACCATTAGAATAAATCTAAAGGTTAATTGTTTGAATGCAAATATGTTCTATAATAAGAAATTATGACATTGTATAATACATATAGTTAACCTTGTATTATATTATACATACATAAAACATGTTTAGTTTTCGAGAGAGAACACCAAGAATCAAATTCTAAAATCGAGAAGTGAGAGATTTTCGCTAACAGTGGTTAGAATTGAATCTATTATGTTTGTATTGCACGTGAAAACCAAATATGCAATGGAATGGAGACTTCAAGTCTTCTCTTTTGTTCTTCCAACCCTATTCACAAACACCCATGAGATTTGAAAAAGAGAAAAGAACTTGACACCATGAAAAAGTTATAGAGAAAAAGGGCAAATTGGCCTTACCCAAAGGGATTTCCTTCGAGGCTCGCCAATCAAAGCATGCTGATAATCATCGTCAATGTACAAAACCCAGTAATCCCCAACAACAGGGATGATTGGCAAGAAGGGAGGGAGATAGAACTTGACCTTGAGCTTTGCCTCATCGCTATTGGGAACAGCCTTATACGCAGTCCCTTCTATGAAGCTCCTCTTTCCACCGCTCCAAGTCTCATTCAGCACACTCACGGTCCCATCATCTTTCAGAGTGTACGTGGCCCTTGTGTTGTCACCATCCCTAGGCTGAAACCTTGATGGGAAAGACGCTATCTCGTACCACCGGCCCATGTACCTCTTCAGGTCCACGCCCTTCACAACGTCCATCTCTTTGTTGGCCATTGGAGAGCAGAACAGGGTTTCTAAGTACCCTTGTTGTTGATAAGGTTTTTGTAGAGTGGATAACAGCAATGGGTTCAGAACTTGAGATATTTTGAGAGGTGTGGGTCATGGGAATTGGAGTAGAGGATTTTAGGCCTTACAAGTGTACCATGTGCATGTTCATATGGGATGGCCCTTGGTTTTTCTAGCATGTTGTGGTGGCTACTGGCTTGTCAATTTTTCTGAGAGCAAAAGTTGCACTCGCAGGAATAGAATAAAGCTAAAGTAGTTTTGAACAGAGTGAGAGACGGAGCCTTGGCCCCCTTATCGTCATCGAATACATTCTCTCTCTCTTGATTGTAACATTATTCATCAACTTAATTGGCCTGATTGGTATATAAAATGCCAAAATCATGTCTATTCAAGTGTGAAGGCTTGGAGCCCATTGGAGGATGCTTAGTGAGCCAGAAATAGGTAAGTCTAGGTGGTTTTTCAACCTTCTCTCATATGAAAATGGTTAAATGAGGGATGGTTTTCAAAAATTTGTACGAAATTTAACGTTTCTATATATGGTTTAGGTGGTGTCTGCAGCTTTATTCATCCTCGGTATCATAGGGTGACTTCCACATAACTTGCTCGTCTTTATGGCACATCTCCATCGCTCCAAATTCAGCACAGGCACGTTTTGAATGCAACCAGTGACCTTTTATCAAAATTTGATCAAATTTGTCAATGTCAAAAGATTAACCAGAACATCTTTTAAGATCAAATTAGCCTTGAAAGGAGCGGGCTTATCATGTTGAAAGATTAATACGAGGACTAACATAATCAACACGTAGGAAATCACAAGTAGGAGTGAGAATAGGTCAGGCGGCTTGTCACATGTTGTTACGAAAATTTACATTATTTTTAGTAGGACTTGAACTAGAGACTTTCTTCTACCAAAATAATATCTTAACCATTAAACTAACATTGCTTTTTGTAACATTTTATGCAATCATATTTATTAATATAATTTTATTATTTAATTTTTCTTTTGAAAGAAACCCTAATCTAAAGAGTTCCTAGGACTCTTCCACACTTACACTCTCATCTGAATAATGTGAGAGAACTTTGCTGACATTTTTTTTTGTTTTTTATTGGTAAAATGCCATATATTCTGTTTATAATCTTGCTATCACATACTAAGCAAGAATTAGTGATATGCATAACAAAGTTGAGCAAACTTTTTTGAAATATAGATTTTGATTTCTTAACAATAAAATGAATGGATGAAAATTTGACTTTCCTATCTCCGAACGACATTCACGTTGCTCAGACTTATTTTTTGATCTGTTTCTTCATGGAAATAGCCTAGCAACTTGCAGGTTTAGAATTTCAATTCTTTATTAAAAAAGTCTTTTTGATTCATATTGAATTAATACACTATTGTTTGTTATATATTCAATTACTCTCTCCCACCATCTCAAAAAATACCTATATATACTATAACTTTTTACTTTAGACTATTATTATATTAAGAAATTAAGTTATTAACAAAAATAAAACTTTGTTATAATTATTTTTAAAAAATTAAAAATTACATATTTTATTGTATTTTATTTTAATATTTTATTTTTTATTTTTCTATAATAAAAAATACACAGACAAGTTTATCAGACTCCAAGCCAAGCCTCCCAAATAAGCTAAACTAGACTAAAAAAATTGACTTTAATAGGCCAAGCCAAGGCCAAAAATTAATGGAACACGCCTGGCTTGAAGGTTTGCTCTATCAGAAGATTGGATTCTCACTGAAACAATTAGTAGTTACACAACCAAAGCATCAGACATCAACTTTTAACCTTTCAGCTTAGTCTATTTACAGATCAAGCCAAATACATGAATGACAGAGATCCAAACACCATTGCCCCAACTATAGTTCTTGGTCCCCTTTATTTATAACATGACATACTCCTTTAATCCAGTCACCTAATGTCGAAAACCTGACACCTACTTCCCCAGAAGGGATTTGATCCACCAAAAGCCTTTGGTATCTTGGGGACCTTCTTCCTCCGGTGGTGTATCACTCTGTGGAGTTTTGTGGAGTCTGCTCACATCATACCCCTCCTCCTTAGCTTTCTGCACAAGCTCGTTGTAGGTTTCATCATCCAAATGGCTCTTCCTTGATAATATCTACAAATTGATCCCAGGTATGGTCAGAAAATGAGCATATCATAAAGACTTTGAACACATTCACAAACCAAACCAATGCATTCTAGCCGACCAAACAACACACCATCAATTTCTACCTTCTAATTAAAATTTTAAGCCACAAATAATTACACACAAAACACAAAAGCTTCCTATGTCAAGAAGTATTTCTCCCAAAAACTTAATTAATATAGTAAAAGCAATTGAATAATTTTATTACTTTATTACTTTAACACGCCCCTCACGGATCTTTGGCGTGGACAATACAGCAAGGTTTGAACTCTAAACCAACTCTAGATCTATTGGTTGAGGGGGGTAGGGACCTTGGTCCCTGTGATTCAGACTCTAGCTCTAAGCAAAGTAAGACTCCTAACACCCCTTAACAACCAAGAGTGGAGTTTATAGGCCTGAAAATTTGTGGACCATTTAAGATATTAGGATAGGCTTTAATACTATCTTAAAAAATAAAATAAGTGACCTAATTCAACCCAAAAACTTTGTGGGACTCAAACAAAAACCTTTAAAAAAAAGGAAAAATCCTCGAAGAGACCCCTACACACTTGGGGACCTCAATTTCCAGTTGATAGAGAGTGGATGCTTGTTGTTCCATAGGACGAAAAAGAGCATCAAATTTTCTCTTCTTTTTCTTTTATTTTTCCTTCCAACCCCATCAACAAAATCACATTCCACACCCATGAAATTCAAAAAAGATAAGAACTTTACATAAAAAAAAGTCACCAAAAAAATTGAAAATTGGGCTTACCCAGAGGTATCTCCTGCTAGGTTGGCCGACAACAGCATACTGATAATCATCATCAATGTACAAAACCCAGTAATCTCCAACAACAGGGATGATTGGCAAGAAGGGAGGGACATAGAACTTGACCTTGAGCTTCGCCTCATCGCTATTGGGATCAGCCTTATAAGCAGTCCCTTCTATGTAGCTCCTCTTCCCACCGCTCCAAGTCTCATTCAGCACATGCACGGTCCCATCATCGTTCAGAGTGTAAGTGGCCCTCGTGTCCAGGCCGTCCCTCGGCTGAAACCTCGATGGAAAACACGCTATCTCGTACCACCGACCCATGTACCTCTTCACGTCCAGGTTCTTCACAACGTTCATCTCTTTGTTGGCCATTGCAGTGCTTGAGGAAAACAGAGCAGAACAGGGGATCGCAGGTTCTTAGAACTTTTTTGTTGTTGTTGTTGTTGTTGTTGTTGTGTGAGGGTTTATGCCGCTCTGAAGGGTGGTATTGATCAGGTTTTTGTAGAACTGGATAATGGGGTTTCAGATTTTGTGTGTTGGCGTGGATGATTTTGGGCCTGACACGTGTACAATGCGCATGGTTCGAGTGATATGGCAGTTTCTAGTGTGTTGTGGGAAACTACATGACTTGTCAAAGTTTTGGGAGGGTTGCCACTTTGCCACCCACAGGAAAAGTGTGGGATGGTACAGTTTTTCTTTTTCTCCTTTTGCAAAACAAACATAATTAACAAGGGTTAAGGGTAACAAAACCTCATTCAATGTGTGTGGGGTTCCCCGTATCAAATTCGTTATTAATCCCACACTTACTTGTGAATGAGTTGTCTAATAATTATTAATTTTGATTATCATCTTAACATATCTCATAAAGTTAAGAAACACGTTATTTAAATTATTTTAAATTAAATATTATGTAAATTTATATCATATAAATTATTAAATAATAAAGAAATTCACATTCAATAAAATTTAATCTAATAAAAGATAAATTAACACAATATCTTACCTACCAATAACATCTTTCTAACGTTAATTTGGCCTAATTGGTATAATGCCAAAAGGTTATGTCAAATCTCAAGTGTGAATGCTTGAGGCCCAAGAGAGAATGCTTTGGGAGCAAGAAATAGATGTTGGACCAGTGTGCCAATTGTCCTTTCGATCAAATTGCTTCGACCTGAAGCCACGGCCACAGGTGGCTTCAAGGAAACCACTTACTAGCACCACTTCTCCATAATTAACGATAATAACAATGCAGTAATAGTGAGTGTATTATCATTAAATTCATTATTCAAAATTGATCTATGTTATAATGTTTGATTTTCTGGTGAGCTCAAGGTGCGCACCGTTGAGCCTCGTGCTCTGTTATAATGTTTGATGGGAATATGAAGTAGCCCCTAATTGAAATTTTGGGTAGATTTTTTTTTTGAAAAAGTAAAGATTAGTGAACATGGCATCATTGTTCTTGTATTTTTTCTTTCTTTCTTTTCAAAATATAAAGATAGATGTATCAATCAATAAGATGAATCAACGACCAAGTGACATGCCTTTTATAAAATAACAATTCCATGAAACAGAAATGAGAAAGATAAAATGAGAACTATCAAAGATAGAACTCTTGTCATGTTGGATGAGTAGATCGATTGTCAAGCTTTTGTAGTTTATGTAGTATTATGAGCTTTACCCCCAGGATGTCTATTAAGGATGTTCATTACCTAATCCAGTTTATAGCCCAACTCGGCTTGAAATTTGTTTGGCTAAGTTCAAATTGATAAACACATTGAGAAGAGCCCCCAACGGGGCTTTACCACTGAGGATGTCTATTAGGGGTGTTCATTATCCTGATGGTCCAACTCAGCCTGAAATTTGTATGGCTAGGTTCAAATTGTTAGGCGTATTGAGAAGCAACCCAATGGCAAACCATAACGCAGCTCTTGGCTCTTTTCAATCACATCGCCGCTTCATCCTTACTTGCAGCAATTGTTATACAAAGTGGAAAGTGGGATCGTGTTGGATGGAGGATACACAAAGAAGAGTCAACTTGAGAACTGTGTTGATGTAATTAAAGAATACAACAACCAGAGGCAGAGAAAATTGGGTGAAAACCAAATTTGGGTGTATTATATTTATTTCATGCTAGAAGTCTATATCTTAGTATTGGTCTAAGATTGTTCAACTGTGATGAGTGGATTAGTTGGCTGCATTAGTGCTATCCAGGTTGTTGTTTTGCCTTAATTTGATAAGGTTAGTATTTTTTTTCTCTCAAAAAAAAAGTTAGGGTTTTTCTCACTGAATTTTTCTTTGAAAGTTTTTAATGAGACTTTTCTTACAATGTCATGCTATTTTGCTTGGTGGATTAGGGATCACTGTAATGATGATCCTTTCCCGTTTGCTCGTTTTTAAAGTAATAAAATTCGTCTCTACTTATTAAGAGAGAAAAAAAAAGCGCCGCTTCATCCTCTCTTGAAAGAGAACATCAAGTTTGTGTTTGATTCTCCTTATAGTGAGTGTTCTTACTTATAACAATGTTTGAATCGCGAGAAGGAACTTAAAGTTAGTCTAGAATTCATTTTATTGTAGTTACTCACAATCTAAGTTGCATTAGAATATTGTGCTCATAACATGTGCAATCAACAACTTTTGTTAATGATGGTTTCTTTGAGACTATTTTGTATCTGCGTTTATCACATTGGTTATAGGTTTGTTTTGCAAGGAGTAGTGTGCCAGAGTTTATGATCTAAATGACCATTACGTTATTTTCTGGTTGTTGCTGCAAAGGAAAAAAATGTTAAAAGGGTTAATTAAGTTTTTAGTCCCTGTAATATTGAAAAGTTTGGTTTTAGTCCCTGCATAAAAGTTTTAGTCCCTGAAAAATTGAAAAGTTTGGTTTTAGTCCCTAGAGATGTATGAGAGTTGACTGTGCTGACGTGGACGCGTCAGGCGCTGACGCGGCGCTGATGCGGCGCGCCACGCGGGATGCCACGTGGCATAACCCGCAAAACCCATGACCCGACCCCGACCCGACCCGAATTTTTATGACCCGCCCGTAAAA
>QANU01093679.1:648616-689102 GCA_003254905.1 Nissolia schottii | reverse complement strand
TTTTTTTTTTTTTATTTTATTTTACGGGCGGGTCATAAAAATTCGGGTCGGGTCGGGGTCGGGTCATGGGTTTTGCGGGTTATGCCACGTGGCATCCCGCGTGGCGCGCCGCATCAGCGCCGCGTCAGCGCCTGACGCGTCCACGTCAGCACAGTCAACTCTCATACATCTCCAGGGACTAAAACCAAACTTTTCAATTTTTCAGGGACTAAAACTTTTATGCAGGGACTAAAACCAAACTTTTCAATATTACAGGGACTAAAAACTTAATTAACCCATGTTAAAAATAAAAATTCGAGCAATTGAAGACAGATCAACCATAAGAAGAGCTCAGAGAGTCCTTACAGAGAAGGTTGACTGCGTGCTTTTGTTATTTAATTTGGATAGGTTGTGTTTGTTTGTCTTGTAGAATATTTAGCAAAATCCAAAATAGTGTTAATTTTTAGGTTATTTGTTGGTAGTGCCTATCCAAAATAGAATAGGTGTCTTGTTGATTAGGGTTGACATTAGATCCCAACTTGTGGGCTTTGTGTATGTATTTGTTTTCTCCTATGGTGTAAGTTGGGTTCCACGCTTTGTTTATTGAATTATTTTTTATGACCAAAAAAAATTGTTAAACACGATACAATGTTTTATTCAAGTTGGGTTTGAGTTCGAGCTATACTTTGAGTTAACCTAACTTGATCTAAGTCATATAGTTGTTAAAATTTTAGATTTTTTTTATAGAAATTAGTGATAAATATAATAAAACTTTTGTACTTCAATAAATCTGATTTACAAAATATTATGTTACTTTTTATATTAATATAATTTGTATTAAAATATGCATTATAAATTATTTTTTAAATTTGTTTTGCTACAATATATAATCTTCAAATTTTCGTGTTTTATGTAAACATCGGCGCAATTCAATTTACTTAAACAAATTACTAGGACATAATATCAGATCGAGTTCCAATGTTGTTCAACACCACCGAACCCAACCTTTATTATATCCCTAATGTCTACGGTGGTAGGCTTCGGCAAGATCTAATTTCTAACTTGAGTGATAATAAAAATTTGTTTAGAGTTTGGCTCACACTCCGCTGTCTACTAATATTAGACCTTGATTTTAATATTGTTGGCTAACAAAAGTTGAGGAAGAGACCAAAATCAAAGGAGAAAAAGAAAAAGATAAGGCCTCATTAGTCCTTTTGTTAGTATGTTTAACGGTGATTGTTGATGTGACACTTAATACATGACACGTTAATTAGCGTCATTTGTATGTGTCTAGCACATGATATTAAATCACGTAGTTTTGTTTATGTCCCCCTTTATTCAAAAAATTTCAACTTTTGCAATTAGTAGGAATCAAACCCAAGGCTCTTCATTAAAGGGCAAAAAATAATTTTGCCAAACATTGTTGCGATATAATGTTGTAACTATTATATTTATTTTATACATGAACCGTGTTCCTAATTAGTGACTTAAAAAATTGAACTTAGTACATCAAGTTAAATAAGCAAATATCATAATGACCAAGCGACCAATATTACTATGTTATTTAATTGCAACCATTATATATATTTTATAATTAAATTGTGTTACTGATGAGTTAAAAAAAGTCAAATTTTTATAAAAAAAAACACAAATAAAAATTATAATAGGCTTAACTCTAATAAAGAGTCATTAATAAAAATTTTATTTTATTAATGAAAATTAATACTCAAAATACAGAGGGACTAAATTGATTTTTTTTCCCAAAAGATTAATAAAGAAAGAAAAGAATCTCGAGTTGACAAAAAAATGTTGCCTAATTCTAAAATTATGACATTAGTATTCATCTTGATTCTTGAGAAGACTGTGTATAGAAGCACATATAATGCCTTCTTCTCACTTTACCATGAGATTTCTCAATTTTTTATTTATTTTTTGTATATTAGAGAATTGATTCCATATTGCTTAACTTGCCAAAGAATTTATCTTCTAATCATACGTTACCCATTATGACATTTTGTTTATCATAACAACTGATAGTCTGATAGAAAGGTTAAATTCTTTCAGTGATATATCAACTATTAGACGCGGACGTATACCCTTAGGCCTTATCAATTGTTTTGCTTTGTACGGGTCCATTTTGATGCAATTTCAAAATTCTTTCTTTTTTCTTTTTAAGATAACAAAAAATAACAACTTGTGTACTAATTCATTCATCTCATATTATTCATCACCCATATAAAAATATAGATGGTACATATTAAAATTTTGGGTAGGGTGCACAATGAATTTGTATTTCACAGTAGTCCCTCGCCAATATGGAGCTTATGCTACAGAAGGAGGAGGATCACTTTGTGGAGTCTTGTGGAGTTTGCTCACATCATACCCTTCATCTGTAGCTTTCTGCACTAGCTGGTCGTAGGTTGCATCATCCATATTGGTATTCCTGCACAATATCTACATAGATACCAACAACAAAATTGATCCAAGGTCAGAAAAAAAAATGAGAATATCATAAAAACCACAAGACAAGAGCACATTCACACAATCAAAACGAATGCATTTTCTACCAGACTCACAATCCACCTTCAATTACACAATATGAAGTATCGATATCTTTACTTTAATTGTGTATATTGCGTATTATTATTATTTTAATTTTAAAAAAAATATAATTTTTTAAAATATATTAACTAACCATTTGATGACACATAGACAAAGTATCAATACCTATCAAATTAGATGGATACTGAAAAAAAAACATTATTATTATTAGTCTTCGTCATCTTATTTTACCATTCAATATTTTTTCAATAGACAAATCCCAAATAATTACGAGTTAGATTAGGGCGATAACTTGAGTTAACAACAATTAGACAACGTCATTTAAGTCGTGTAAACCTTTTTAATTGACAAATCCTAAAATTTTTATTTAGAATACATAAAATTGATGATTAGAGAGATAAAAATTTTATCTATCTCTATCTGATGGCTTTATCTCCTTGTCCAATCTATAGCATGAAACAGTGATTGACAAATCAACCCAAATAACCCCATTCAAACAGTGATCTATTTGATTTTTTGGGGATATTTAAGAACTTAAAAAAAAAGAAAAAAAGAAGATGGTCCTTACCCAAAGAAATTTCCTGGTAGGGTGTCCAACCAAAGCATAGTGATAGGCATCATCAACGTAGAGAACCCAGTAATCCCCAACAACTGGGAAGATTTTCAACACATAGAGCTTCACCTTCAGCTTTCCCTCACTGCTATTGGGATCAGCCTTGTAAGCAATCCCTTCTATGTACTTCCTCTTCCCTCCGCTCCAAACCTCGTTCAGCACACTCGCCGTCCCATTATCGTTCAGCGTGTACGTGGCCCTCGTGTCCACCCCGTCCTTCGGCTGGAAGAATTGTGGGATGGAGGCAATCTCGTACCAACGACCCATGTACCTCTTCAGGTCAAGGCTCTGCACGACGCTCTGGTCGTCGTTGGTTGTTGCGGCTGCTGCTGCGGCGGCGAACAGAGCAGAGCAGAGGAGAGCAGAGCAGAACAGAGCAGGGGCCTGCATGGCGGCTGCTTTTGAGTGCATTGTGGTTGGGATTGGTTGTGGAGGGTGTATGGCGAGGGACGAGTGTGTAGTTGTATTTATAAGGCTTTTGGAGCAGTGGATGGTGTGAATGGGTTCAGAAAGGAATTGGCTTGGAGGACACGTGTACCATGAACATGGTTCGTGTAATGGGAACGATGAGACTAATGTTACAAAAACAACTTTAGAGGTCTACTGTGGTCCCATACACTCCACACCTTTTTTTTTTCTTTTTTCTTTCATTTATGTTATTTGTAACTTTTTAAAATAGCATGTAATTGCTATTTGAATAGATAAATAAATATTCTTATTGCATTTATTTTTAACCTATTTTGTGTATGTGTGATGTTAATATTATTATAAAGTAGAGAAATAAATATTGTTATTAAACATTTTTGTGTGTTCATGCATGTACATGCTTAATATTGCTCATTTTTGTGTTTCATAATATTTGTTTTTCTATTTTATAATTGTTATTTTTTTTGTTTAGGTGATTGTTAATAGACTATTTTTAAGGTGTACAAATAATATTTTTGTTATTTTTTATTATGACCATTTTAAAATTTTCTTGTTATCTTTATCTTCTAGTAATAGTTACCTAGATATAAATTGTATTTAAATGCATTAATGAAATAAAATAAAAGTGGCAATTATTATAAGACAAAATGAATGGTTAATATTTGTTTATTAGATGGGAACACTCATTCATTTATAACAATTATCAAAAGCTTAGAGCTTTCAAATTTATTATAAGTGTTTCGGTTGAAAGTTAAACAAGAGTGATGCTCAAGAGACTTAACTTATCAATTTATATATTGTTCGCAAGTAATTCGTAAAGGGTACGAGGTTACCTGAACGGTAAGGGAGGCGCCTTGACGGAAGCTCTAAGTTTGAGGGCGAAGGCTCTGAGCGGGTTCGGAGGCCTGGGTGAAAGCTCCAAGCTGGGTCGGAGGTCTGGACGAGGGCTCCGATCAGGTTCAAAGGCTCGGACGAAAGCTCCAAGCTGGTTCCTTTTGGAGAGAGTGCGGCGGCGGGGTGTACTTGCAAAGGCACTCCAACGCTCAAGTAAGCACAGGGATTAGGAGAGTTCTCTAAGAGGAGAGTGAGAGGTACCTGATGACCGGAGGAGTCATGTGCTTTTATAAGTGAGCTTAGAGTGCAAAGATAGAGGTAAGACAGAGATAAAGCGAGGGGGGTTTGTCTATCCGCTCCCTGGTTTATCTTTTCCCGCTTATCTAGGAGTCAGTTGCGGACTAGGGAGGAGAGGTCGTCGCTACCTCCTCTTAGCCTTGTTGCGTCGGACGGGTTCGGAGCCTTTGGGCCTACGACCTTCTCCTCCTCTAAATGCCATGAGGCTCCATCTCTTTGGGCCGGTCTGACCAGGTGGGGCGAGCCTCTTCTACTCCTTAGTGGGTTGGACCCTTCGGGCCTTTTAGGGGATGCGAGTTCCTCTCCCTCTTAGAGGGTTAATGCTCTCCGACCCTAGTTTTTAGCCTGTAACATATATCAACTTACTATTTTTTATGAATGAATAACACTTCCCATTGAGAAATTTGTCATTATTAAGTGATTGTTATCTTATTATTTAGTGAATCTGACAATGAATCATTTCTGATGTGAATTCTTTATAGGAAGAACCTAAAAAGCGTCCTTAAAACACTTGTTAAAAAAACAAAAGAGGTAATATTTTATTAAAAAGTGAGATATGTTGATTTCTAATTTTATTACATAACTTAAAACTTGTTTTATTTCCTTAAAACATTGGTCAACAAAACCTTTGTTGATATGATAAGGAATACTTTATCTTTCATCGTTAAATAAGAACGTAGAGTCATAATGATATTGCAATTAAAATAATTAATAAGGAAAGATGAAACATTGCCTTATGAAACTTTTTTTTTTTAAATTTGAAAATGGGTTTGGGTTTGGGTATTTGGGTTGGGTTTGAGTTTAGTTCGAAATGTGGATTATGCCACGTGACGTGTCTCACATCAACTCCGTTCAACCCCAATTGAAGGCAGGATTAAAAATGAATAATTTTTTTTTAATGGATTAAATCCTAGCTAAAAATTTTATAAGAACTAAACACAAATTTTTTGATATTATAGAGACTAAAAACGTATTTAAACATATAATCTTTTACTCTTTAGTATTACAGTAATCCAAACTTTGTACAAGCATGTGCAACCTAAATTTGGGGTAATAACATATGTATGGGTTTGAAAGGGGGTAATTACGGATATATGGAGGGGGAGAAAAAATTACGGATGTATGGGCGAGGTGTATGAAATCGGCTGAGGTTTGGCCGATTTCAGAACCAACAATTTTTAAAAAAAAAAAAAACGAAAATGGGGGATGAAATCGGCTGAGGATGGGCCGATTTCATCCCTTTTTTTAAAAAAAAAAGTATTTTGGAGATGAAATCGGCTGAGGGTGGGCCGATTTCATCCCTTTTAAAAAAAAAAAAAGTATTTTGGGGATGAAATCGGCTGAGGATGGGCCGATTTCATCCCTTTTTATAAAAAAATAAAAATAAAAATTCGAGGGGCTGAAATCGGCAGCCCCTGAGCCGATTTCAACCCCAAAATCCCATACATCCGTAATTAATTTGTACTGGCCACATTTTGGAAATTAAATTTTTCCAAGGCCATGCATATGTAAAAAAACCCCTAAAATTGTTATACTCAAGAATCAAAGACAATTACTGCATTCAAAATAAAATCCAGGATGAAATTCCCAGCAACCACCAAAGATTGCAGTGTACAATACTATCTTACGAGAGAAAGGAGTACTACCATAAACCTTAAACATGACATTGTCATATTAAAAGAGATATAAACACAATAATTTTAAATAAGTGAAACTTTATTACAACGTTCTTTTAATATGACCATGTCCAAAATCAACATGAGTGAATTTGCAGAGAAAAGATTCTAATACAAATTAATGCTGTTGATTTTGTTGAACACAACTCTATAAATAAAAAATTATACTTTATAGAGAAATTTGAACTTCCAAATAAATTTATGAAGGGATTAAATTATTTTTCCTACAATATAAAAGTCTTACATTATGTCTGTACTTTCGAGTAAACAATACTTTATCTGGTTTTTATATTTTAAACTATATCAACTTTGAATTCAATTACGGTTTCTACATATATCATATTCTTACATTAATTATGCTTTGTTTAATAATTAACTAATAAATAAATTATAATTCAAATGTAACATACTTTTACAAAATTAAATTATAGTTTTATTAATTAAAATAAGATATCAATGTTTTAATTTATTTGTATACTTTAAAATTGCAAATATTTTAAAACAAAAGTAGTAGAAAATAAAGAGAAATCATAAATCATAAATCATAAATCATAAATCATAAATCATAAATCAACCCTTGTTAGAGTTTGAAATAAAAAAAAATTACATACCAAGTGTCCCATTCTCATTGGTGAATTAGCTAGGGATACCAATGCTCCTAAAAGGACACTGCCACACTAGTATAACCAAAAACACCACCATGGCAACAAAGTGACTGATGATGATAAGATAAGAACCCAGAGTCTCAATTTTTCCCCTTTCTTCTTCTTATTCTTTTTCTTCTCCCAAATTCCCATTATCACCATCACCACCACCATGGAAGCCACTTTAATGAGCTTCGCTCTTCCTTCCCCCAAGGCTCAAACTTGCCAACTCCCTACCCGACCCATTAACCCATTCAACCTCCCTCCATCCTCCAAAACCCGCCTCCGCCCCCACCACAACCACAACCACCTCTTCCCTACCATAACCGCCGCCATTTCCCGCACAAAGAAGGAAGAAACCGTCGAAACCGTGAAACAGCAGCTCGAGAACTGCTACCTCCTCGCCGGCATCAACTACAAGGGCTTCACCGTCAAGCAGTTCCAGGAGCTCCGGAAGACCCTCCCGGAAACCACCAAGCTCATCGTCGCCAAGAACACCCTCGTCTACAAGGCCGTGGAGGGCACGCGCTGGGAAACCCTAAAACCCTGCATGAAAGGCATGAATGTATGGCTCTTCGTCCACACCGAAGAGATTCCTGCGGCAATTAAGCCCTACAGGGATTTCCAGAAGGAGAAGAAGCTCGAGGAGAACGATTTCACCGGTGCAGTGTTCGAAGGGAAGTTCTATGGACCGGATGAGTTCAAAAAGCTGGAGACTTTGCCCACGCGCGCTGAGATTTACGCCAATTTGTTGGGGTCCCTGAAGAGCCCTGCGTCTGCTCTGGTCAGCACGCTTCAGGCTCCGGCGAGGGAGATTGTGATGGTTCTCAAGGCTTATGTGAAGAAGCTCGAAGAAGAAGGTGGTGCTGCTGCTGGGCAATAGCATCGTACTGATGCTGGGTTATGATGTCTGATATAGTTTGTAAGTTTATGTTTTTTTATGTTATTTTGATACCCTTTTGTGTTATTGCATTTGGGTTGTTGTTTTTCTTCTCCGTTTATATTTGTAGATTGATTCGTGTGTTTTTCGGTTGTAATTGAGTTAAGGGAAAAAAAAAGGAAAAGGGAAGATCTTTTGGAATGAGAAGATGTAGAATGGTGCAAAGTTTGTTTCTTTTTGTTTATTTGTTTTTCAGTTTTAGGTTAGGGATGCCTGAAAACTTTTTCCAATGGAATGATGGAGTTTCACTGGTTATTGGTTATTAGGTGCACAGAGGTTGTTCATTTGAAGTTGCTGTACCAGAACCTACTTGATTTGTAGGAAATCATTCATGTGTTAGTTTAGGACTTTGAAGTTCATTTTAGGCATTCTCTTCAAATGGGTTTGTTTGCTGGAGAGGTTAGTATTGGGGAGGTTAATATAGGAAGTAAAGGAAAAGTGAAAACTAGACTAAGCATTTGACTTCTGGTGGTTGTCAGAATTTAGTCGGAGATGTTTTTACCTTAAAACCAAACCTGCTAGCCACCACATTTTAAGTGTCCACAGGCCTTTTCGAGTATAGCATGCTGCTACCTAACATTGATAGAGCACTCGAATTAGTCCTCCGAAGATATATGTGACATCGAGTTAGTTTTATAAAGCTTTTTTAGACACCAGTTTGGTCCCTTAATGTTTAAGCTAGAAATCAATGTAGTCTTTCGGTATATTTTGACATCAATTTAGTCCTCGGATATTTTTTACTACTTTACTAAGAGACTAAATTCATCTGAGTTTTTTTCAATGAACTAATTAGATGTTCAAAAGATCCTTGGAGGACCAATTTGCACTTTCTCTAACAATAAAATGATCCCGGGATTGAAGTGTTGTGCTTCATACATAGGGGAGTCCTAAGCAGAATTACTGAGAGAAAATTTTGATCAACCGTTTTCTTGACAATGCGTGTTATATTGAACCAGGACTTCTACATTAGCTATCAAATTAACTGCAGTTGCAAGAGGGTGCAATCGGTGTTGCTCGCGAAATTGAACCACCCCTTAGCTTTCCAGCAAATTTGGAAACTTTCTGACTAATGATTCAACCAGGATTTCTAATCCAGCAGTATATAATTAGCCATGTCTCCATGAAAGCAATAAAATATTGGTGCAAAGTCAAATATTAGTGAAAAGTGAAAACCTGAGTGGATAAAATCCAGTTCTTTACCACTAACTACTGAGTTCATACTGAATCAATATTGTCCAGATCTCGTGAAAATGTAAGAGAATCCATGTGAGCACTCCTATTCTTGTTAAGGAACGCACACCAAATCCATGCATTTGGAATTAGAATATTGCTATCAGTGGCGTGACTCAAACTTTAAGGGGCAAACATATTAACTAACAGTGGCGGCAATACTTTTAAAGTAATGGAAACCTTTTTGTTTCTCTTGAATTGCTAGAGTAATGATTAATCATGATGCCAAGTTATCCAACATCAATCGTAATAATCATTTCTTTCTGAGGAAACAGTACAACCTTACTGCAATATAAAAGAATATAGCTGCTAAAATTTTCCACTACTTTTACAACAAAACAAATGGTAGGTTGATAATACTTAAAAGAGTGGAATTACTACTTCATTATCTTCTAAAAAGTAGTTCAGTGATTCGTTTCTCACCATAACATGATTCATCTGGATTTATATCTAATTCGTTTATACTCATCTTCTTTCGCCCATTTGTTAAAACCACAAATTTCATGTTGACAAGAAAATAAACCAAAAATTTGATTCTATCACCTTTAGTTTGAGGTTAAAAAATGAAGTCCAAAAAAGTGAGTCATGGCATAACTAATAATGTGTAATGGAAATTGTAAAGTTTTTTTTGTTTTACAAATTGTTGCCTAGTAGAAGATTAACTATTACTTTCAGAATATGGAAGTCAACGAAACAGGTGAAATATGCATAAATAAGAAAAACTCTGATTCAACCTTGCCACAATTTTTATTGTAAAGAGACAGGTGTAAAGTAATTCTAATTTTCTCACCTACTAAAAAAAATCATAATCTTGGAAGGGACATGGAACCCAATGACTAAGAGACTAATTCACTTTGTTTACTTAATCTAAAATGAAAACAAAAACAGGTCCAGAATGTTGATGCCGTTACCATCTACAGACAAAAATCCTGGAAGCAGAACAATGAAAATAAGTACATCAAAGAGAAAGAAAATATCAAAAAGGCTCCAGGGACTTTCATGATATTTGAGGCTTCTTCCTGGTTGTTGGTGATTCAGAAAGTAATCATCAGATGAATGATCCATCAGGGTCATCAAATACTATCTCTTCATTCATGAATAGGATCTCATTTAGCTCCTGCATCATAAACAACCTCTCATGAATTTATTTTTATTAACAGTCTATAACGAAATGAAGCAAATAAAACAATGCTTCTATTTTAGACCAAAACTGAAATCGGTCTATAGGCTTACATAAAGTACGCATAGTAGGTCCTACAGCTTTCACTCTCTCTCTCTCTCTCTCACACACACACACACACACACATCCCAATAGAATGTACAAAATCTGTTCCTGCTAGGAGTTAAATCAATATATCATGGGAAAACCAAATATTTTAGCACGAACTCATTTTGTATTATACTCCACATAATACTAAAAGACATGGTTGTTGTTGTAGTTGTCGTCCTCATTAACAATCTAAAAAAGGTTATATTATGGTAGTGAATCAGGTCAGGTGATGCCATTTGCAATAAGAAAACCATTTAAAGCCAAAAAAGAAAAGAAAAATTGCAATTTCTCTTAAGAGTTGAACTAACACAAGAATGATGTTTGATCATACCGGATTGACAACGTCGACTATTAGGTCATCCAAGGACTCAAAGTCACTATGATTGATTCCTTCTTGGGGGGACTTCGTTTGCTGCATAATGCAGGAATCGTTTGACTTTGTTCTCGAGTCTGAATTCAATTTCTCAGGTTCAGGGTGCTTGCTGGTTGATGGAGTAGCTTCATTCAGTTGTCCATCCAACTTCATTTGCTGCAAAATGCAGGCATCGTTTGACTTCATTCTTGAGTCTGAACTGAATTTCTCCAGTTCAAGGCGCTGGCTGGTCGATAGAGTAGCCTCCTCATTCAGTTCTCCAGACAAAGATGCATCAACTCGCTTCATGCCAATAGTGCTATTTTGGTTTGAAGTATTCCCCAAGGAACTAGTGCTTCCATTAGAAGGAACCAGTGAATTAAAGCTTTGATTCGTGCTTTGCTTGTAATCCTTCTTATGTTGTTCCCAAATTTGCTGAGGTTTATGAAATGATGCTTGTACGATGTTCCCAATTAAGCCTTCTTGGTACGGAAGGCCACCTCTAGATTCCTCCAAAGGAACAACAGCGTGTACGGAAGAAAAATCAATTGGAATGTCCTGAATATGAGAAGTGGAGGAGGAAAACTTTGAGCTATTTTGAGACAGTTGATCACTATTGAAAGCTTGATTCAATGGCAAAGAATTGGCTGGAAATTTGGATAACTGTACAGCAATCTGCCTGCTCTCATTACACTGATTATAATCCAGCAAATTAGATGCACCGCAAATGCCAGTGTTGAAAGGTTTTGTAGAGTTTCCTAGTAACTGTAAATGGTTGCTTGAGAAGACAGATAGATGACTATTTGAATTACCAACCGTAGCTCTACTATTTGCGAAGACGGGAGAAACTGTAAATCCACTCAAATTATCAACTGGGCTGAAGTTCCTAATGCCATTAGTGTAGCTGCTCTGCTGAAACCGGTTAAGTTCATTTGCTGCGGGAATTCCCTGTAATGAATTTGAGCTTTGGTTTGCAGAAAACATGGAGGGCTGGATGTTTTCAAGTGCTTTTATAGAGCCATTCATGTTTTGAGACTGAACAGGCCAGGCCGCAGAAGAACTCGTCCCTCTCAAATTCAAACCAGATGAGGAGTTCAGCATAGAAAAAATTCCACCAGATGCATATGGTGTTCTTCTTGAGAATCTTCCTGATCCAGATGCATATCCATCTAGTGAAGTCAATTTCAGGTAAGCATCACTACCACCCAATGTATCCACCGTGTTAGGTTTTTGGGCTTCCTTTCTTAGACTCAATCTGTATTTCTGCAATACAAAAATGAGAATGAACTTATGTGCAATATTCACAATAAAAGATAGAGAACAAGGTTTTTCACTCATTAAAAATGCTCATATTTCATGTTATAGCATAATCTGTCAAGAAACTTAGGTTCAAATGCAAACTTCCCCTTCCACTGTGACCCTGTGCCAAAATTGAAACCAAAGGCCTGTTTGCCACCAGGTGGGGATGATATAAATGATAAGTTTGAATTTATACCTGAAGATGGCTTGCCACGTTTTCCCGTGTGAGCCCTTCATCATTCATCAGCTCAAGTATTTTCTTAGGAACAGCCTCTGCAATAACAGTTGAAGAGAAGTCATGTTAGGAATAATGATATCCAAAATT
The DNA here is from genome assembly GCA_003254905.1 of Nissolia schottii. Lineage (NCBI taxonomy): Eukaryota > Viridiplantae > Streptophyta > Magnoliopsida > Fabales > Fabaceae > Nissolia > Nissolia schottii. Next base: position 676,655 of record QANU01093679.1, on the reverse strand, counting down.
CCATAAGAGGTACCAAAATGTTAAACTAAACAATGTTTCCAAGTAAAACAAAATGGCAAAGGTAAATCTTCATTATCTCATAAACTCACTGTCAAAGCCCAATTGAGTCACTGCAGCAACAAATTTTCCATGCAACTCATTAGACCACAGCAAACGAGGCTTTTTCTGAGTTGAAGGATCCTCGCTCTCTTGCTCAGTCTCGTCATCGTCTTCTTCCTCTTCCTCGTCTTGTTCATTCCTTCTTTTTCCCAGCTGTTTAGTCTGGTCAGCATTTATTTCGGACACAATTGCTTGACTACCCTCCCTTGTCACGTTGCAGGCCTTGGACACAATTGCTTGACTACCCTCCCTTGTCACGTTGTAGGCCTTGGATACAATTGCTTGACTACCCTCCCTGATCACGTTGGAGGCCTTCTCCTCAATGAAGGCCTTATTTTGATCCTTGAGATCGATCTGCCTTCGATATACATGTTGCCATATGTTCTGCAATTCTTGCATTCGACAAGGCTTCAGCAAATAGTCACATGCCCCATGTAGAACTCCCTTCTTCACAAAGTTTATATCTTTGTGTCCTGAAATCACTATATCACAATTTACAACCAAAAAAAAAAAAAAGTTAAACTCGACCGATGAAATCCAATTATTGCGAGAGAAAACATATTTCTTAGATTGGATTTATCTCTAGTTTTGAGAACAAAAGAAAACTTAAAACAAACTGAATTTAGAATTCAGATGGAAAATTTTCATCAAATATTTTACTAAAATCTCAGAAAAAAGAACTAAATCTCAGGTTCAATACAAGTTAAGTAAAAAAGGTGCTTGAGCTTACTGATGACAGGTAGGTCCATTTCATGTCCCACTAGTTCAAGGAGCTTGAATCCATCCATGTCTGGCATATTCACATCACTGATAACTAGATCAAACTGATTTTTGTTTTCCCTCAACATCTCTAGGGCCTTAATTGATTGAGTGGTAGTTGTAACTGCAAAAACAAACACAACAATGAATCATATATGAGATTTTAGTCAACTGTTATACGGCAAAAGCCTTGTACAATATCAAAGTATATCAGTTCACCCAATAACAAATGCATAACCAGAACAGCGCGAGTATTTGTCCTAATATAGTAATGTGGCAACCCAAATGGCAGCCGCTCTCACCTCGTCATCTCACCTATTAACCTCATCCCAGAGCTAAGGGCTTAAATGCAGAGGAATGGACTCAAAATTCTAAGGCACCAACCATGCAAGATCATCTTAATGAATTTATAGCAGAAAGGATTGTTCCAGCTGGGCTAATTCCAGAAAACCAGCATTGAATGTAGATGTTAGACAGGTAATTCTTCCAATTTACAAGAGAATGGAAGTGGTTTTTCCTTTGTTAGCTCAAAAAGTTCAGCAGATTATGTACAAAAAGATCATGACAGCATTGAGAAAGAGACTATTGTCATGGACGAGTACAAATTGTTTGTGGCAAGTAACGGCTTAAGGTTTTAAGTATAAGGAGGCTGTGATAGAATTCAGTCCCTGTGCAATACGAAGTAATAGAGGTTTCAATATCTTGTAATATGGTGAAGCAATTAACTTCCTTCAGCAAATTTCCAATGTAAACCTATAGTTTGATTAGTTGATTGTTAGCCAATTTTCCTCTGTTTTTTCCTTTGATATAGAGAAAGACTGAGAATAGAGTGTCGATTTTCCTTTTCCTTTGTTCTTTTTTGAAAGGTTTGATGTGTGAGATCATAATTTCCCCAATTTTAAAAGTTATACAGGGAATCACTTGTTCGTGGCAATTTTTTGTATCTTCATGCTGTGGACCTTGAGTAGACATTATCATTGTGATTCAAGGATTATATTTGCTTAACACATACCAATGGTTTTTCTCATTGGATTGGAAAAAACGTATACAATAACTGGATTCAGTTGGGAACACCTTGAATTGATTCCGAAGCTCCGAAAGTGAAAAATTTTCACTTATGGTGGCTGCAGGAATCAATTCCTTTTCCACCTGAAAACCGCACGATTCATCTCATTTGACTATTTGAGTATCTCACATGAGCTAGTAAAGTGGAGAAACACAAGACCCCTGTATGAGTTATAGAAGAGAATGTAGGTTTCATATAGGTTTTAAGGTAATGTGTGCATATACGTCCCCTCTGAATAGGACTGCACTGATCATCCATTGATGCATACACCTTCTAGTTTTAGACTGTGCCTATGAATAAAAACAAACTCCAATGTGTTCTGATGAAATAAGTCACTCACCGAATTGGATAAGAGAGTAACAAGAGGGGAAACATGCAATAATAATTCAATTTTATGCAATATCATGAGAGCAAATTAAACCAACACAGAGACTATAATTGACTGAATTGAAAAAAAGAAAGGATAAAAAAAAACCAGAAAGGTTCACGAACCCTGATAGCAGCATCGCTCTAGCATCTTCCCCAATATGTTGAGACAAGTTTGATCGTCGTCAACGGCAAGAACACGCATACCCACAGGAAAACGGTCTTCTTCTTTGGCCTCATGATGTTCTTGATCCGCCAAAGTTTCCCTTTTTTTCTCCACACTCATTATGTTCGAGTCAAGAAAACCAGACACCAGATGAGAAAACAAGTAATGGGGTCCAAGATCACGAGTCAAAGACCAAAAAGTTCCAGACTTTAGCGCAGAAACCTTGTTTTCAGGGCCTCATGATGATGGAGCGCAATCATAAGGAGGGACAAGACTGAAGGGGTTTGAAGGTCTCTCTGTCTTTAATTCAATCATTCAATTATTCAATTATTATTTGCTAATAATAGGTATTGTGAACGGAATAATGCACCTTCCCTTACCCTTTTTATATTCAACCCTAATTCCCTAGTCTGCCAGTGGAAGCAGAACTTAGTCATAGGATTAGTACTTCTTTAGAATGATGAGTATGGTAACACTCGTGTGTCCAACTGTTTAGTACAAACAAAAGTCAACCCCACGTATATTAAGACATTATTTGACCATGTGATTCTATTCCAATCATGCCCCTTATGAGAAATATGTTTAAGTATCAATTTAATCCCAAAAAAATGTCTTAAAGTTCTTAGTGGTTCTTAAAAAATAAGTGTTGACTTAGTTTTTGAAAGTGTTAATGTAGTCCTTGAAATTTAATCAGGGAGTGTGACGTGATAGTAACTCACATTGTCTATTAATCATTTTGTTGTTGCGAGTTCAATCAAGAGTTATTTTAAGAGAATTGTCACCACTGCTAGCATGGACACCCCAAGTGCACCAAAAAAAATGTAGTATTTGAAATTTCAAAACGTTGTCTCCATTGATTCATGAAATTCTAAACAAATTGTTGGGAATTAATAAGCAATATTTTAAAATTGAAAAGATTAAGTTGATATTTTTTTTTAAAGACTATCTAGGCTACTAAATTTTTTTGTTTAGAAACTAAATTGACATCCTTCCTTTAGAGACTACGTAGGACATTCAAACATTTTTCAAGAATTAAGATAATGCTTAACTCATGTGTTTATCATACTACTTTTGGGTTTATTGAGATTTCATGGACTTACGATTAGAGTGGTTATTGTCATGGCTATTGTCAAATTCTTTTATTACTTTTATTTTGATTTTTTAAAAGTATCTTTAATTAAAAGTTCTGTCAATTTTTTTTTATGTATTGTCATTTTATTTTAATAACTATAATAATTAATAATAAATATAACTTAATAATTTTTAATTTTTCTTTTGACGAGAACATTTTTAATTTCATAAACTTTATGGCTGAATCTTATTAGGCGTTTTCCTTAATACAATATTGCTAAGGCTTTTTTTAATTATATATTTCTGAGGTTGTTGGTTTGCTACGACTATATGTTTCTTTTGTTTCTAGTTTGATAGACTTTTGAAGAGATGGTAGAGAGTGTTATACTGTGTTTTATTAAACTTGAAAAATTAATCTTGAGTTTAATTTTGATCCATATATATGACTTTAAAATGAGTGAGAAAGAGTCAATCATTTATGTTAACAAAATATTTGATTAATTAACTGTTAAAAAGTTTTAGTTTTACAACGTCAATAAATAGAAATTAAAGACAAGTATTTCCAAAAAAAAAAAACCTTGACAAATTATTTAAATTGTATTTTGCTATATTTATGTATTGGAGATAATTAATCATTGATGAGGTATTTAAACAATTGTGAGCGTGGTGCCCAAGTTATTATTATGTGTCGGTATCTTCATAACAACTCATGTTAATAGATGAAGACATTTCCTATTTAATTTACCTTGCTTTTATATATATATATATATATTTGCCCATAAAACTTAAGGATATTGATATCATAACATTTAAGATTTTGTAAGTGTCGTATTAATTTAAATTGTTTATTATTTTAAATTTGTGATTAAATCACAACATTCAAATACAATGAAGTATCGATACTTTCATAAAAACTTGAGCGCCTAAAGAAGAACACCTCTCTCTTCGTATATAAGGTTAAATATGTTTTTAATCTCTAAATAATTACAAATTTTTATGTTTTACCCTGAAATTTTTTTTGTTAAGGAATAGTTTTACAAATTTTTTGTATAGTATTTAGTTTCTTCTGTCAACTTGGGCTATTAAATTCACGTGTCGACATAAAATTGACATGTGATATTGCAATATGATCTGCCACATAGTTAAATTAATTGTTGTGAAAAAAAATTATCAAAATTATTTTTTAAAAATATTTCAAAAATAAAATACAAAATTTATAATTTTTCAATGACTAAAATCATATTTAACCTTTTTTATATAATGCGTGACCTTACTTATATATTGATTGGTTATATATATAAGTAGCGGTTTCTCCGTTTACCAAAAAAATAATAGTGGTTTATCCGTAACATAAAAAAATAAAATAAACTCTCAAGCATTAAGGTGTGTTTGAAATCAATTATAAATAAGAAGTGATTTGATTTGATTTATAAATCAAAATTAATTTTTTTAAATCAATTAAATAAAATAAGATTTAATTTAATTTAAAAGTTAATTATTACATTGTAAAATAGAATTTGATTTGATTATAATTAAAATTTAAAACTAAAACAATCAAATTTAATGAGATTTGACAAATGAAATATTTCCTCTTTATAAAACATTTAAATATAACATTTGATTTACAAATCAAATAAAATCAATTCATATTTTTCTCTATTGCAAGCCCTACTTAAATTTATATTTTATAATAATTGTAGTAGAAAATTCTTATACCATCTCCACAACCAAATTCCATTTTTTATCTCATTTTAGGCCTTATCACATGTCACATCATCATTTGTATTGTCATAAAAGTAAAATAGAGAACAAAGTTGAAATTGTTCTCTTTAATAAAAAGTTTTAACTTTGGGTTCACATCATTTTTAATTTTTTAAAACACCAACAACTATGGGGAAAAAAATTAATGGCCCGTGTCATGTTTCAATTAGTGATTGGGAAGCAAGATTTTTGATACCGCCCCAACTATTTGGGCAAGTCCTACCCATTTATTTTAGTTTACTCCATTGCTAAAATGGGATGCTCATATTTAAATATTGGAGATGGTCTTCGCCGAATTTGAAACTTCAACCACATGATTTCTGTAAGATATTGATACATACGTCGCACGTGTCCAGATAAAAAAATTATGATTAACCGTGTTTGAACGTGTTCAAACTATGTCCACAAGTTTTAAGTCATGTCTGTTTGGTGTCTGAATATTAAATATTTTAAATGTGAAATAATTTATAATAATATGAACTCTTAAAAAACTAATAAGTATTGATATATTAAAATATTTAAAATGTTCCACATACTTTGAAATAGGTTTAGAAATTATTAAAAATTAGGTAGTTTCATATCAATAAAAATATTAAAATATAATTATAAATATTTAATTTTATATCTACATATATCATGTCTGTATTCCATAAAATTTTAAAATTGATGTGTTACCGTATCGTGTGCCAGGTAACATGTCTATGCTTCTTAGGATAATATAGAATCCAAATCCGGTTTTCCAAACCCCTCCATATTTGCAGGGTCTGAGTATCTCAAATCAAGCAGTGTCTTGTTATACTGTTAGTTTTCACTTAATCATTGTGTTTCACAAAGTAAATATCATACATTTTCATGGCTTCATACGTATTCATCATGACATCCTAGAAATAGTGATTGATTTCAAAATCAGGCATTAGAGGCAACCATGCGATTCTCAATTGGTATAATGTGCAACTGGTAGAGCTAGAAGACATGTTGAACAAATATAAATAATCTAAGATACCTCAAATAAGGTTTTCCTAAAGAGGGAAAAAGGAGCATTCAGTTTTTATGATGGCCTATACATAAACTCAACTTTGCCAAATATCAAAATCAAGTACATTACATTAACCAGCCAAATACCACTCAAGAGTTCTCCACATAAAACATGGCTATCTCAACAGGATTTGGATCAAAGACATCATTTTCTTCAAACCTTATCAATCGATTAGCTGCCAAATCACGAATCCATGAATCAAAGTAGTAACGGTTACTACTGCAGTTGTGTTCAACCTCCAAATCAACAAATGGTTCTGATTCCCAACATGCAAAAACCTCATAAAAGATCAAGCTATCATTTACCAAATCTTAAGCATTTATTGTGTCTGGATTCAGTAATGCTGGGATTTTGAGTGAGTTGTTTGTTTGTCTGCTGCGTGATTGAGAGTTTCTCCATCGCGTTGATGAATTTGCGCAAGTACTTGATGTACTCGGGGTAAGTTTCAAGGTTGCAATGGCCTCCACCCTTAACCCATAAGGGGTCATATTTTTCCTTGGAGAGTTCCCACAACCGCTTCCCATGAGACCAATCAACAATATCATCATTTGTTCCCTGCACATAATCCATTAGCAGGAAAACAATTATCATTAGCACAAGGTATTGTATTAGTTCATCAAAAGGACTACATATGCCATTAAGATAAATAGCCATCTCAGCTTTATGGAGTGCTGAATTCATGAACAACACAAGGAGACACTGCACAACGCAAAGTTGATGAAAGTCTTAACAATATCCAATTTTCTTACTCAAAATTGGCTTCGTTTACAGTGCGGACTAATATGCTACATGCTGCTTGCCCTTATTGAATAATTTAGGAAACCGGTTAACAACAACCAGAAAGAAATGCAAAGATGTAGTTCAAGATATGAATATTACAAATCTAGTTACTGTTTTCCTACCATGGTACAATATCTACAAGACATATAATTGATGTTCATAAAGTAGCATCTCCTTTGGTTGCATGGGGAATGTGTTGCTCGGATTGCAGATTGTTTCAAAAAAATTATACACGGTTAAATGCTTTAGAAATTAGAATTGTCTTAATCTGTGCTATTAAGCACCAAAATAGTAGTTCATTTGCCTACACTATCAAATATTAATAGTAGAATGGAAATGTGCAGAAACAGATAAATAACAAATACTTGTGGAACAGTGGAACTATGTTAGCTTGCCACCATCATCATACTCATTAGGACAACAGGCACAGATTGCTCCCAAGTTCAATACCAGTAGGACACACTAAGGAAATAAAACCCCTAGAAAGTGTAATGGGAGAAGCATCTGAAAATGGAACATTTCACATAATTTACAATCTGACAGCAGATATCATCTGCATGCTGACATTCCCTGGTATTTTAAATTTTTAAGATGTAATTATAGTATGAGTAACAACATTCCACTGAACATACACAATATTGAACATCATGTACATGCTTTACATTTGTATTTGAACTGTAGATTGCTCTTGTAACTTCAGGACCACATGCAAATGATGAACTAATACTCTGTTAAAACAGGACATCTTTTAAATGATACTAATTGCTGTCTCCAGTGTCTGTTGTTTTAGTATTAACTCCACAAACTACAGTTTATTGTTTTCACATTGCAGCAGTGACTCAAAATTTTAACATCCTAGTAAAATAATCTCAACTCTGAAGGACATTTTGCAGAAAGATGGAAAATCAAAGGAAAAGGCAAGTGCTTTTTTATTTTTTCGAGGGGAAAAAGGGAAGTACTTCTTAGATGCAACTATAACCAGGTTCCTACACACACCCCTTTAATCAAATGACACCTTCCCAGGAAGTGGAAGAAAATTAGAAAAGTTAAACTCCAACCAAATCAGCTTCCTGAAAAAGCTTTATATTGTTAAGGACAAGACATCTGTAGAATTTGTGTGACACTTGCAATCAAACATTCAGCTTAACAAAACATTTGCATTCTTTCTGTAAAATCAATCTAAACTATCCACAGAATCCTATTTTTAATTTTTTGTACTCTTCTACAGGGCTCGGCCAAGTCTCCTTAGGAACAAACCGTTGTCAGAGCTAGCAAAACAAAAAATTAAAGAACAATCTCCTTGGACAGAAGCCTCAAGAAAGAAAGTGTTCATCAAGTTCAAGCACAGAGAGAGACATAAATGCATAAACTGATTAGAAACATCAATGAAAGATATACTTACATGTATAACAAACACTGGACAGTTGACATTCCGTATTTTGTCTATGTTCTGAAATGATATAAGAGATTTTTTTGTCAACACAAAACTCAACTGAAGATAACCAGAGAGAAAGAACTAAGAACATTGGAGCAAAACTTACTTTAAATATGTCAAACCAAAATGTCATCTTGACGGGGTACAAGACCCTTATGCCTGAGAGAATGGCACTGTGAAGAACAATGCCTCTCAACTTCTGCAACTTAGAAGCTAAGTGTAGTGTTGGTCCACTTCCAACAGATTGACCATACAAAATCAACTCCTCTTGCTTAATTCCATATTCGCTCTTCAAACAATCATATACAGCCTCTATGTCATAATATGTGTTGAACTCGGATGGCTGTCACAGTTGAAGAAAAGAAACCAGTTAGATTGGCTTACAAATAAATTGATTTGAAGGGAGGAAAAAAAAAAAAAAAACAGAAAATTCAAATGGAACTTTGACAATCTTGTTTCCTTATAACATCTCATGGACATAAAATACTCCCAAGCCTAAGGATATTGAAATAAAATTGAGACTCCATGAGGTGTTACTTGAAAACAGCCCTAGAAAATGAACAGAACAAAAAGAAATCGAATGAGTCACTTACCTTACCTGTAGATGCTCCATATCCGGAATAGTCATAACTACAACATAACACATAAAGTTCCAAGTAAAAAATTCAGGGATTTAGCTTATACTACTCAAAATGACTGGATCGAAGTTAAGCAGATATATTATACAGGAGAGCATACATACAAAGCAAAACACCAATGAACAAATCAAAAAATTTATGAGGATACAATTACCCATTTATCAGATACAGACCATCTTATCCCTTTTATAGAGGCAATTCAATTGTTTTATTATAAAAACATGTGTTTTTATTTCCTGTGAGAGTTAAAGACCTAGTGCATGTTTAGGAAACCAGTGAGCAGTGGCCAAAATCAATTCTGACCAGAACATAAGTGAAAATTTCTCACTTCTAAAGTTTCAGAATCGATTTTGAGGCTCTGGAATAGAAAACCAAACATGCTAGTAGAGTCCTAGACCTTACAACACACACACACACACACACAAAAAACCATGTCCATGTAGCATCACAAGAATGGATTTTGAAGAGGGGGAAATGCAGCATATATAAGGATACCTCATGATATTGACGCGGAGGTGAGCTCTGAGCTCGATGAAGAGGTCCTGCATCTGCCCCAAGTCTGCGGCATTGCCGTGAGAGTACAGGAACGTGAACCTCGCCAATGGATGCTTCCAGAAGGTGGCCACCACCTTGTTCCCGCCCTTCGTATCCAGCACGTGGACAACCACGTTCTTGTCCGCCGTCACCCCTGACATCACCACCCTCCCGTCCTCCTCCCTGTACACCTCGTACGTCGGCGGCTCCGGCGGAAAGAAAGCGAATTTCGCCGCCACGCTCCCCGTAACGTTCCCCATTTCCAACCCCCTCCCCTTGTTCAGGAATGGAGGAAAAGTTTCTGCTGAGGTTTCGGCATGAACGAAGGAGGAGGGTGAGGATTTTTTCTTCTTTTCCTTCTCTCTGTTTCTAAGTAAGGAAAAAATGGAAAACGAAATTCCTTTTGTTGTTTGGTTTGAGAAACAGGGGATGGTTACTTGGGGAAGATAGAAAGATGGTTTGCAATTCCAAAGTGGGGCTTTTGTTTTTGTGAAGAGATGAAAGCGAAGAAGGAAAGAGGGAATTTAGATCCGACCTATGCGGGTGAGCTGGAAGGAACAACTACTACTACTTCTTCCTCCCCCCTCCTGCTCTCTGCTCACCAACACCACCATTCAATTCATCTCCTTTTCACATTAATAATGTTAACATTATACTCAAACTTAATCAAATTCCACATATACACTATCATGATACCAATCAAATAGAATGATTCATCTAAGCGTAAAAATTCGTTCTTTACTTCTTATCTTTTAAAATTTTTATAAAATAATGTAAATATTATTAACAAATTCATAAATCAACTAAGACTTTTTGTTAAAAAATTTTAGATCACTCATAATTTAGGAGACATGATCAACTTTTTTGTTTTTGATACATAATGAAATTCACCTGACTATACGGTGGTTCTGATTAGGGATATTATGTTATGGATCCCCTGTTTTGGAGGGTTTTTTTTTTNAAGTATATTCAATCAAGTATAATTAAGTTCTTAACAAAATACACAATAAAAGTAGGTTTTACCCATATTCTAAGGTGAATGCAATTTTATTGAATTCGAAATTAAGCTCATAAAATTTAAAAATATATAAATTTTAAATAATAATTTTAAAAAATGACATTGTCTTGGAGTCAAAATTACTCGCGTATACTTAAAAAAAAGGCCACTTTATTTATATTTTCAATTCAAGTATTTATAAATATAAATGTAAAAACACATATCAAAATAATTTTGTATAATACTATGAGACAGTACTAGTACATAATTTAATGAGTGTTTTAACAAATCGTGTAGACCGATACTTGATCAAAATTAAAGTTATATACAAAAATAAAATTATATACTAATATGTACTGATACATTTTATCGTCTATTATATTTCATTTGTTTATATTTTATTAATAAAAATAGGTTTTATTATTCATAATTTTTAAAAAAATATTCTTACTGCAGAATACATTAGTATATTTATCATTCAATATAATAAATATAAATAAGTAAAATAATAAATATTAGTTATTTGAAAATCATAAATGTGCAAGTGCTTCTGACATACATAAAAAAAAAAGTATGGGGTGTAACGAGGGGAATTGAAAATAAATTTAGTTCAAAATTAAGTATTTTATTTATTTATTCTTTATTATCTATACTATTAGATAAAAGGATATATCTAAGTATATTCAATCAAGGATAAGTTCCTAACAAAATACTCAATAAAAGTATGTTTTACCCATATTTTAAGGTGAATATAATTTTATTGAATTCGAAATTAAGCTCATAAAATTTAAAAATATATAAATTTTAAATAATAATTTTAAAACATAACATTGTCTTGGAGTCAACAATTTCTATATAAGTAGTCCTTTAATATCATGGTGGAAATGATTTTTCAAGCCGAAAGGTCTTACGTCTTACTTGGATGAGAATGAATAATATCTGATCCACGACTTTTACAAAAATACATTGACACGTCAGGGTGCTCTAAAATTTTCAAAAAGTAATTAACATTTATTGTAACCACAAAATAAGTAATTTTATGGAAAAAAAATATTTTATGGTATTTTAAATTTTATTTGAAGTATTTAGACAGTTTTATGCATATCTGTTGAAAGGTTTAGTTTTCGCAATATGAGCAATAATAACATAATAAAAGTCATCAAAGGTCCATTTAGAAAGCTATAATTATATTCTGTTTTATTTCTGTACAATATAACTTCCAAATAAAAATAATGAATTTTGTTTCATTCCCTTATTAATCTTTCAAACAATCATGAAGATAACTTCATTTCACTCATTTCCTTTCCTTTCCAGCCTTGTCCTACCAGTTTCGATCCGTTGTGTTAATGAAGGAACATTCAAAAGAGGGGGAAGGGATGAGCGGGAAAGATTTATCTTTCATTTCCTTCATAATTTGCTAACTAACCTTATTAGAGGTGTGTTTATGATTTTTATTTTAGAAGGGTGATGAAAGTAAGAAAATTAATTTTAGAAAACTTGATAGTAGTATGTAAAAGTTTTAAATTTAACATTTCAATTCATTTTATTATTGTTCTTTTTAAAATAATAATCACAAACATACGCTTATAATATATTCAGTTGGAGTAAACTCATAGATGCTCCTCATCTATGAAAATTGTACCCCATATTTATCTCCAACTAAATATACCCTTCGTAGGAAAAGTGCATGCTAACATTTACACAAGCGAATTTGATACAAATTTAATTTAAATTGCCTAGATTGATGATTGTATCCTTATTTATATTAAATTTTATTTATGATATATATATATATATATATATATATATATATATTTTAAGTGGATAAATCATGGGAATAAATTATCTTATTATAAAATTTTACATGATTTAGTCCAACATTAATTTTTCTATTTAGTTTTGTATAAATATTCGTACATCATAAACAATCTTATTTGAATATTATAAGACATTTATATGAGTTTTTCTAATTAATTTTTTTTTATTTCTAATCAAACATGTCCAATATTGTAAATTTTGATTAGTTGATAATTACTGCTATCTTTAAATATTTAAGAAAAATTAATCATTACTAGTAATAATAGACATTTAACAACTTTTCAAAGGTGTAAATGTCCATGGAAAAAAAATTATAAAAAAGAGGCGTGTCAACTTCTTTCTTTGAAACTTCACCGTTTAACCAAACGATGACACTCGATTAGCTGATTTCTACTGCTGTGTGGATCGATGATTGGCCACTTCTTTAATGGTCCTAACATGCTTTTGACATAATTACCAAGCTAACCCCTTTTTAGGCACTTGCTATATTGTTGACGAGAAACTTGCTCTGACATAGTTAGCAAGTTACTCCTGGTCATGACAAACTGTAATATTAGTTACTTTTTCTTTCTTTTTGCAGAGCTTAGTTATTGGCCGAAGACTAGAACAATTAAATGTGGGGTAAATGTGATTGATTCTCTTTGGGGATGATGATTTAATTAGTACAAATAACAGTGGTCTTTAATGATGATGATTTAATTCTAAGGAAATTGATTCTCTTGTATTAAACATGGACATGTTATAAGAGAGAAATATATAAACATTTGAATTGTGTCTTACTAATTTTAAAAGAATTTCACTTGTTTAAAATATTTGTATCTTTTTCTCTCATTATCATATTTAATATGAGATGATCTATTCTCATTCCCTAATTCTAACTTGTGTTTTTGATAACCAGTACCTTTACAAATACCATAGAATCCTAAACATATTTTTTAAGAATGGTTTAGTTAACAAGTGTTTTAAAGACATTTGTTAAAAAACCTAAAGTAGAACGCCTTAAGATTTTTAATAATTTTATTACATTAAAGACTTTTGAACTTTTATTTTTGTTTCCAATAAAATCATACCATTTTGAAATTGTTAACAAGCAAAACCCTTTTAAGAAATACAAAATTGATTTTTTTTTATACTTTAGAAATTATATTAAATGAGATTTAAACCTAAGACCTCGTACATATTATCAAAAATTAAATGTTTTGCAGCTCATAATACTTTCAAAACATTACATTAAAGACTCATCTTCGCTTTTTAATAAAGTAAAAAAAAATCTTAATTTCTTAATAAGTATATTTATTAGTAGAACCCTAAACTTTTTTTTAATCTCAATGAAATTACTTACATCTGAGTTTTATTACTAAGAATTTGATAAATCAAGTTTGATTCAATTGATGTTCCTAAATAGGATAAAAGTCTCTTAACAAATATTTTTCTTCCATTCTCACTGCTCCGGCTCAAACTCTCTAGATAAAGAAATCAAGACACTTATTATCGGCCAACCCCAGGATGGTAAGTACTCCCTCTCTTTGTTTATCAATATTACTTTAGTACATTCTTAAATCAAGTAAGAGAAAGTAGACGAGAAGAGGGTAAAAACCCTAAACTTTAATAGTAATTAAATTATCTAATTATGACGAAGCAAAAAAGATGTGGAGTACGTACTTTAGTCGGCAACATGTGTTGCAAGTTTTCAACGTCCATATGCTAGGATTGGCCGTAGGTTAAGTTAAAAATTGGGGTGTCGAGAATAAATGAATTGTAAAAAATAAAAATAGGAAAGAGTAGATAGGCCAAAATGTTGGCTTTATGGTAGGAAAGCCAGACAGGCAGGTGACGAGAAATTTAATTGACCAATCTTTAAGAGGAGGGGCCTCTAGGATAGAAAAGTAGGAACCCAAATAAATGAAGGAATAATGTAAATGCTCCGTCAAATTGAAGAGGAGAAAGATACAAATGAGTGTGAATCAGACAGGGTCCTTCACTTGGAGCATGCTAAACTCTCTCCTCTATCAAATATGTTCGGACACAAAGTTAAGCCAGCAGGGTGGGGCACTTGATGTCACATTCACCACACAATTATCAAAATGGTTGCCCCAAATTTATCCAATAAAGTCATCAGCAAAATTTTTAGCTAGGTCATAATCACTGTCAATGGTTACATATAAAAGTGTTTAGGGGTTGCTACTTTAAGTTTTCTCCTTTTTTTTCCACTTTTTTTTTTCTGTTATTTCAATGCTGTAAAGGAACATGATGAGTCAAAAAAAAGTCCATAGACTGCTTGGAATTCGGTGCACTAAACCTTAAGAAAGCAAGATAGAAACGACAATGCCAAATAATATTACTGCCACGGGACACTTTTACAGAATTGCAAGCTTTAGAACAGAATATATGGTAGGAATGGAGATGCTATGCTATGCATGACAGGCTAGTGTTGACAAAAGAAAGGAATCTATATAGTATGGCAGTGAATGCTACTATTTGTGTAACATGTTATTCACTAACTGCACGGTTAATTGAAGAAAACTAGGGAATAAGTCATCACTTTCATGTGAGTAAAACATTTTCTTAAATAATAAAAAAAAAACGATTTAATTTAGACAAGAGTACATCTGCGTAGCTTTATCCAAACAAGACGAGAAATTGTTTTTCAAGATTTGAATTCGTCACCCAAAAAAAAAAAAAAACATTATTGTTGTGCCGAGACTTACCCTCTATTTTGGTGACTAATAAAAAGAAGAAAAGGATGAAGCAGCCAGCATCAAATCAACAAAAAGGTTGGTCAACCTTCAGAGTCACAGTTCTCTTTATCCTTTACTTTGGAGCCTTAAAGTGATGGGGAGGCACTTCATTTCATGACCAAATGGGATCCCCAACCATTTGCCTAGGCACTGCAAATGTCACATTGGGTCCAGAAAAAGGAAAGGAGATAATGATATACTCCAAACCTATCACGTATCAACCCAAGAATCTGTGTATAGTACATGCAAAAAAGAAAGTGAAAATTTCTGATAACAAAATGGCACCACAGCACATGAACCATAGCCAGGTTAAAAAAGAATATGCACCATGACGACAGATGGAACATCATGGATAATCCAATAGACCCACATCATTCAACATGGTATTCAATTGTGCACGACCAAACAAAACAAATAGCTATCTTCTCTGCTATAGAAATAAATTAGTGACTGGCCTACACATTTGAATTACCAAAAGTAAAACCACCATCTAGACAAGGAATTATTATGAAAAAAAATGTCAATTCAACAGTGGTATTATAACATTAAATGTGATGTATTCATGTAGATAAGGATCTTGTATCAAAGCATATTTCACCTTGTGGCTGTATTTATCTATGCATTAAATAAGGATGTGACTGAAGCAGGAACCTAAAACGTGGAGGATGAGGAATGAGGATGCTCACTGCCTTTCAAATAATACATGCTCTTGTTCTAAAGTGGTCCTGTCTTTGACAACTGAGACCCAACTTTCTGCAATCTTCGCAACTCGTCCTTCCGAGATCTCAACTAAAGTAAAGGCTCTTATTGTACCATTTGCATCTGGTGAGTGAAGGGCACTTTCATCATCTGAGTTTCTCTTGACTCCATCATGCAAAGTTTTGACCCTAGGAACAATGGCCCCATTCAAGTGTATGGTGTCGTCAACGCCAACTACGATCATTTTCCTAAAGCCATTGCCATATGCCAGCTCTTTGTGCATGTGACCGAACACAACCAGTGGAATAGAGACTTGATTAATCTCTTTTAGCATGGAGATAGCATGTGCTAGATCTGTTATACAAATGCAATAAACTATGTCAAAAACAATATCTCATTTCCTATGCATGCATTATCTTCATCACATTCACACGCATCTTTAAGGTACAGTTTCGCCAAAACTGAAAAGGGCCACAGGATCACTACTATAATTTGATACATGAGAAGAACATATACAAGTGTTGAAATGAAAGAACCAATTATATACAACAACGATAACAACTAAGCAATGTCCCACTATATAGGGTCGACTACATAGATCAGACGATGTCACGGTGTCCTATCAACACTCATGTTTGCAATCAAACCATTAACCTTTAAACCTTTTCTAATAGTTTCATCTATAATTTTTTTAGATCTCTCTCTATCTCTAACTAATAAGCTACCTACCATCTAATTTACTCTCCTTATTAGAGCTTTTTCAGGTCTTCTCCTAAACAGTGTTAATAATTTTTTTTTAGGTTGCCTGCTCGGTATCCAAGACTTAGCCTAGACTAATCCGGGTCGACCCGGGTTGCGCACCTGGCTATGGCGGGTGGGTCTCCCAACAGGGATAACTGCGTACACAAGGTCTCGAACTCGGGACCTTGCTTAAGCGATACTAAGCCGCTTACCACTTGGACCAACCCCCGTTGGTTACAGTGTTAATAATTTAACAACAAAGAAAAGGAAATCCAGCCTTGACAGTTGACTTTATTTTGACTACCAAAATAACGAGAAATTCTTGTGTGATCATAGAGTGCGACATTGGATATGCTTCAGACCATACACAATGACATTTTAGCTTCCACCTTGGGAGGATCCACCGCTTAACGCTGAAATGTTAATCTATGTGTGGCCAGCAGCATATTCAACATGATGCTCTGTGACCCCACACAAGTATTTCTCAAATGACAAAATGGAATGTCCTTACCCGGGTCACCATGATCACCATCGCCTTGCAAATCCCAATCTCTTCCACATATATCATTCACACCAGAACCAAGGCCTACAAAAAAGTTTAAAATTAAAAATCACTCTTTATTTGCATCAAGCTAGCACCACTGGGGTTGATATAAAACTTGATACGCTGATACACCTGTGGGTCCATTGTGTGCCAGTAGTATAAGAAAATGATCCTCTGGAGTGCCAAGGGCGGCTTTGTGGATTCTCTTAGCACTCGTATCCATGTCTTTGATTCCGTATCTAAGAGAAAGCTCGAATTTGATAAATTGACAATGTGGCACAAAACTATAGTAACAGTAGAACTTCATGTAACATGATTCATTGTCGAGGTACAAGAGACCATCTAACTCTACTTTAACACTAGTTTGTGCCTTATGAAAAGAATAACTAAATGAGCCAATGCATTGGCTGTTAGGTATTAGAAATTTGAAGCATAAAAGCATCACAATATGACCAACTGTTGGAAAAATGAAAGAATATTAGTTCAGCATAATGGCCTAACCAGAGCAAATTGGCAAACTTTATAGGCATTAGAAGCAAAGGTGAAAAGCTGAAAACATTAACAGCCATTTCAGCCTTTCAAATTCGAATTGCTTTTGCTAAAATACACACCTTGCCGACAGAAGCTTTCTCCGGAATAAGGGTTTACCGCCACAAGAAAATGGCCGTCCTCCAGCAACACTCACTTTTATCATAGGGAAGTCTAAACGTTGATAAGCCACATGTTCCTTGCCAAGGCTGTATTTTAGAGTAATAGCTTCAGCTATCTATCAATAAATTTTCAAAGGTACTCTATAAAAGAAGCGTAAAAGTATTACAAGTGATCTCTGAAGGAAATTAGCCATGATGGGGATGGAAAAACAAAAAAAACAAAAAAGGTAATTGGAGAAAGGTGCCAATTTAAGTAGTCAATTTTCCACCTCAGTAATTGGTAACTTCTCTTGGAAAGTTTCTTGCACAGTCAAAAAGAAATCCTTCATCGGCATCTTAGAATCTCTTTCAAACCTTTTAATGGACTAGGAAAAATAGCCCATCATATCACTAGTATAATTTTTCTTTTGATAAGAATTAATGAGCTTATCATTCACCCATGGCATTATAAATGCATTTCAGCAACTGATTACAACAACAAATTTGTTTTCATCAGGAATAGACTGATACGTAAATATGTACTAAGACCGGGTGATATATGAGAGGGAAAAAAGAACTCCAAGAATGAACAGAATCCTTGTAGATGATAAACTTACCATTCTAGCTGAAGCTGCACTTTATCCTTCTCGCTAACAGTTAAATTGAAGTGTTAGTCTAAACGTGGTCAAGAAATCAGCACTTGCATCTAACACCTACTTGCCAGAAAACAAACTTAAAGAAAATTATGTGTAAATAACACACCGACAAGACCAAATTTGCATCCCCAGAAAGAATGGGATGAGCAGGATTGTTTGTGCGTGAGTTTGGTTGGGGGGAGTTGAAAATGTATTTGATCACAATGTACATTCATTATCCTCATATCCCATCCAAAAATTAAGAAAATAGATCTTATTCAATCTCATGGAAGAAACTAGCAACTTGAAGCTCTCCACAAAGTCAACTTATCCAGAAAAAGATGCAAAATTATTCCAGGACAAACATGTAAACTTTACCTCCCAGAAAACTGTTTAGTAAACCAGGAATCATGGTTTCCCAATATAATTGCTTTAGGAAATTCAAGATTTGCAACACTCTGAACAACTTCAACATTTTCGTCACCAAAATCACCTAATTAAGTTCAATACAGGACAATTGAAAGTGGAAGAAAACAATAAGAGAGGGATAGGTCATGTAATAAATATACCATAATAAATCTTAACAGGTACACAATGAAGATAAATTAACTGGACATGAACCTGGCATGCACTGATGTGAAGATTTATTCAAGTTTCTGGCTATTAATGCTAATAATAATAATAATCATACAAGGAACACTCCTGGGTTGTTTAGATTTGTACAGAGCAAGGCTATGGCATTCAATGCTTGATATGGATACAGATTTTTCATAGGTCCACACTAGCTATTTCTACAAGAAGTAAGTAGTCCATGAGGAAGCAATGGCACTAAAATGCATTTAAGAAAAATCACCACAGCCCAGTAGGTTGATCAGCAGTAACAATGAAACTTGCCTGTAAACAGCACCAAATCTGGCTGCACTTCAATATAGGTCCAGATTAGATTGACAGATGGGATTTACATCCAAATGCTTAGTAAGAAAAGTAGATATAAATTCAAGAAAAAGAGATGTGACGATATAAATTAACATCAAGGAAACTCACAGCATAATTCGTTAATGATAAAAGTCCATTAGGGTTTATACATAAATGGAAGAAAAGAACTCCATTTTATTGTTGCTTTTACATTGCAACTGTTTGCACTCACTATTTTAAACAGGTGAAAATGGAGGGGCTGATTTTGGGAGAAATGAAAACTAAGGGTGGAAGTGATATTAGCTAGTTTAAATATTGAGAGGATTACAGAAAGAACAAAATGAGGAATGTTGAACCTTAATTCCACTTAAACCAATCACTCGAAAAATGAAAAGTAAATTGGAAAAGAAGTTCATAGTATTACAAATTACACACTCATTCTTATAAAACATTATATCGAATAGAAATTAATTACAAAGACAGATAAATACATAATATCACAATTTACTCTTCACTTTCTTTGTCTTTCCTCGTATGGCATCCAAACAAGAGATGCAACATTCATTTTCTAATTTCCCCTCATTTTGATCACTGCAAATTTTTCCCTTCAGATTTTGTTCCCAAACGGAGGCTATATATAAGCTTTAGGATTATTCTGAAATCTCCAACCAAGGTTTAATCTCATATAACTTTCTTTGGCACCCTTTCTATATTAAATAGCCACTAGTCAATTCATTCTAGCATCTTACTAACTTTTATACGGTTACAGACGGCAGGAGGCTAACTGCACAAAACAAAAAGTATTTTCTTATTTATTTCGGTTGACATAGGAATGGAACCTACTCCAACCCCACCCCAATACATTGTTATCACTTGAGCAATGGCCAAGTTACTGAATGAATGCTTCAATCTGAGCAGGCAAAAATCATATTAAACTGAAACATACCTATCCACATACAACCAACCTGGGTTTTGAGTGAACCAATCTTTCCACGACAAATAAAACTGAAATTTTGATCTCTATTCTCTAATAATCTATCTTTTCTTTATTTCTTACGTTTTACTTGGGGGTTCATACGTACATACATGTAAAATTAGGAGCTAGAGAAAACCTAACCCCACCAGGTCAAAACGCATATGGGTTGGAAGCAGAATATAATCAGTATATGCAAAAGTTTTTCAACAACATGAACAAAAATAGAAAAGATGCAGAGTCAGATAATAGTACCTGCAATAACTTAAGTGCCTTTGAATCTTCTTCTAAATTCCAGCAATCATGCTTCAGAAACACCCCCCCCAAAAAAAAAGTCAGAACTTTGAAAATCAGGAGTTGGGTTTTGAAGATAGGAAGATTAACATTGAAAGAGTGAAGTAGAGGAAGGGACTTTACAACATCGCCGACGACGGCGATTCGAACAGAGGGCGCGGCCATTGAAGAGCGAGAGAGGCTGTGCTTCGAGCGCAAACCCAGGTAGCTGAAGGAAGAAACGGCAGGCGCGTGAATGGACGCGCTCAACATTAGGTGCGGAGAACCTTTGCCTGTGTCACGCGCTCAGCTTATTGTTTGGAACATGACACGTCACAACTTTAGAGGTTAGTAACTGCTTAAATTGTTGAGACTTGCACAAAGAGAATTTTGGATAGAATTAACTTACCACGATAACTATTAGGATAATTTTAGAACAATCCTACTCATCTGATGAAATGAGTAGGGCCAAATTACAAAGTACGATATAATGGTAGATCACATTATCTCTTTAACTTTGAGATTTGTTTACAGGTAAGAGTTTAATTATCATTTATAAAAGCTAACATTCTATTATTTTGTTTGAGTTAGTGATTACGAAAGAATTAATTATTATTATGATGGACATGTTAAATGCATTCAACAAAAATACTCGTAAAAAATAGAGTTTTCTATAAGCGCCAAGGTTGACCTACTCCCAAATAATTATCATTTTTTTTGTATAAAGAAAATTTTACCATCATATATTTATTTCCATTTAAAAAAGCTTGATTCTACCAACCTTAACGGACTCTCAGATGATGATTGGTTCATCAGTTTTGTGTAACCATACTTTTCCAAACAAAAATATGACGTAGGAGTCCTTTCAAAACTGCAAAAAATTAAAAAAAAAAACATGTTGGAGTAGTATGCTAGTATTACTGGGTATCCAATGCCAATCCATTTATATCTAAATCAAAATCATCATGATGGAGTGTTTGATTAATAAAAGGCTAAGGTAAAGTGAGAAAAACGATATCGTTATTTTTGTATTTTGGTTAAGTTACGTGTAGAACAATAAATAAATTAGATCAAAGAAAGAAGCACTAGACAAGATTCTTGAATTGATATAAATTGTACAATTTAGTGTGAACAAATTATTTAGCACATAACTTTAGAGTTTTACTTGCTTATAAATCTTTTTACATACAGCTAAATGATTTAAAAAATAAATAAATGCAGTCAATATTTTATAAACTTTTATTTTTATAAACTCAATACTTTTTACAACCTTCAAATGTATACTTATTTTAGAGAAAAGTTTACCATGTTATTATTAAATTATTTAAGTAAAAATAGATTACATTACTTATTTAAATAATTTAATAATAAAAACATTCACTTTATTTTTTAAATAAAATATTTACTTTAAGAGGTCCTCACTCCTTATTTTAGGTTGATTATTCGGTGTGTGCTACTAATATAGAACTTTTAATGTGCACCCGGTTTTGATTGGTAGGCGTAGGTTAAATGTTAAATCACGTTAAATAATATTTGGAAAAGTAAATAATAACCTTGTACGTAAAGACGCTAAATATCATTTGACGTTGAGTGAAATATTTGCTTGGTATTAGTGCATTGCTTCCAAAAATTGCAGTCAATAATAAAAATTGTAAACTTCTCTTTCTCGTCTCTCTCAATGAGGTTATTGGTCGTCTCTGTCAAAGCCCTCTTACTAATTAATAACACTCGATGTAATATAAAAAAACAAAAACTAACAATAACCAAAAGGTTTCTCGTTTAATATTTATCCAATTTTAATAGGGAAATTAACAGTAAATTTGTTAAGTTAGTTAAAAGGCAGTTCGTTAGCTTATTTAACATGTGTTGTATTGTTAGCATTGCTTGCTATGCAAGCTACTCTTACTACTTGCTGTATATATACCAGAGATTGCCATAACAATCTCAAGTTAATGAAATCATTCATTTTCACTCCCACTATCTCTAGTTTCAGTTTTCTGTTAAATTTTATACGTATTAATATCATGCTCATATATATGTCATCAAATGGTTAGTTAATAAATTTTAAAATTTATTTTTTGAAAGAAAATTAAATAAGAATAATCTACAATACAATTAACAGATAACAATTGAGGTCAAAATCAGTACTTTATATTATGATCAAGGTACCAGAGTAATCCCATAAACAAAATTATAAATGCAAATCAATTAGCAGTTGAAATAAAAATTAAATTGTACAAAATTAGAAAATTATAAATATTAAACCCAAAAAATTCATTAATTTCTGATGTATATAATTTCCCATCTATACTTGTTGTCTGGCATGCAGGATATAATACCTTAAACTTTAATTCTTAATGTCCTTAAAAGTAATTTCATTACTGGTATACATTTTATATTTTCTCAAAATTTTAAAAAATGCAACTAGCTAAGTGTGCACCAAACCAAGGAACACAATAAACAAATCTCCGTCTATAACAGCCATCAAACTGAATGTGCATTATTAAATTGAACGATCCAAAATAAGGTGCGCATTCAATATGGTTCTTCCTTATGTGCACACCGGATAATTAACCCTTATGTTTACTTGCAAGAGGATTCATAGAGAAAAAAAGAAGAAGCCCGTAATACAGTTATATCACAAACTCGATCAGGCTGAGGCTGCAGGGCATCAGGCATGGATGGAGGTGCATTAGGTATTTCTCTTGCAGGTCGATCGCCCAGGTACTACGTACTGTCTCGCTTTGCAATGCACCTGCAATCGGTGCATCGACTTCCCATACATATCTGGCAAGTGGCAACATGTAATTTAATGCTAACATGTACATACAAAACAGACTGCTACAGGTGCTTCCAGAAAGTATGTGGAGACGTGTAAATTAGCTGCGAGCCTACCAAAGCTTGATTGGTCAAACTTGTTTGATTTTTTTCTCTTCATACCACCATCCATCAAGGAAACTCAGGAATAGTCTCCTCAAATCCGTTGAAATTATACTACATATCCCATACCCTGAAACTCAGGAATAGTCTCCTCAAATCCGTTGAAATTATATTACATACCCCATACCCCCATCCATCAAGGAAACTCAAGAATAGTCTCCTCAAATCCGTTGAAATTATATTACATACCTCATAGATGGCGTTAGGGGTGTCAAATAAATCGGGTCAAAATTATGTGTGGGTCTGACTTATTTAAGGTCAATTCGTGGCCTAAACGGATCAGCTCGCCAGTTCGCCAGCCCTTTCTTTAAAAATTTTTTTTTTAACGTTGGTATATTTTTTTATGGTTTTAAATACAAAGTTGTGAATAAGTATGCGCAGTCATTTTTAGCTATTTTTTATCGTCTATCTATTAATTAATCGAATAAAAATAGTTTAAATAGTTGATTGCGAGATTATATTATCTTTTTTGTCCCTTCAACTATCATGTTTGAAAGATATCAAATGCTATTTAAAATAGATTCATGAATTAATATAATTTTCATTAATTAAATAACGATATATAACATTGATGTGAGGATTGTTATGTTATTGATCAAAAACACAATTGGAACTCTTTTTCGGTTTGAAACTATATATCAACTTGTAGGGTATAAATACTTATTGAATGAATGAAATACAAAATTTATCAATATCTATGTCATAGCACTTCAGTTGTATAACAATATAAATATAGTTAAGCATAACAAATAGTTAAACATGCTCAATTATAAGTCCAAATAGTTAAACTTTAAACTCTCAAACTCCAAAATAAAATTTAGTGTCCAAAATGAAACTTTTAAAATTTTGGTATTTAAAAAAAAATCACGGGCTCATGGGTTAGGGTTTAGGCTGTTTAGCCTGCAGGCCTAACCGGCCAGACTATTTTTTTTTTAAATTTTCACGGGCCTATTTTTTGTATGTAAAGTCTGTTCATTTAACTGGACTCGCGAGCTGGGCTCGCAGACCAGACTCATTTTGACAACCCTACCTAACACCGTAAAGGTACATCCAATGCTTTTTTGTTTGGGTGAGTTAAGAGTATCAGTTAAGATTTTGATTTAAATATTAAATATTTTTTATGATATTAAAAGTTTGAAGAAATGAACTATTTTATTATTATCATTTAGTGTCGAAACATCCTATAATTTATTTAAATATTATGTAACATTTTAATTTTAACAACTTTAATATTTACAATTAAAAATAGTTAGTGAGTGACTAATGTTTATAGATATTTAAAAGAGCTTTCAGTATTAATCACAAAATCCTTTTCTTACACACTAATAGACGTTGAATCCCTAACTAATATTAAATATCAATTGTGCTAAGTGTACTGGTTGAAGTCCGTACAATGCTTGAGAAGCTTACAAAAGCCTGACTCCAACTCCAACTCCAACATTCACGCTGTATGAATGAAAAAAATGGCCAGCTCCAAAACCGTTTCATCACTTGTGTTTTCCACCTCCGTCGCGGTTGTGCTCCTCCAGCTCAACCTCTTCACCTCCTCCGCAGAAGCCGCAGTGAGAGGAGGATACTGGTACTACGACAGCGGCCTCGACGCATCAGACATCGACTCCACCCACTTCACCCACCTTTTTGTCCCTGATAGTGATGGGTACCGGACTAAGACAATGCCGCCCGCGCCGTTGAAAAACCCGGGAGGGCAGTTCAGTGGAGATCAAGGGGTGACGTCATGGGTTGGGCTTGGAGTTCCTAAGGATAAATTGGCGATTGGGTTACCGTTTTATGGCTATTTGCGTCTTGGCTTAATTAAATGATTTGCATTTCACATTTGGAACGTTGGATTTAGTTAATTTACAGTATATGGTTTGAATTATTCTTTGATTAAAAGACTATCTAATGGTTTTCTTTCGATTCATGTCTTCTTACCCCTTTTTCATCTCTTTAACTTGCCATTGATACTCAGACTGTCTCTGCCAAGGTGAATTATGCTAAAGAACATGGAATGATCGGATATTTTGCTTGGCAAATTGCCATGGACGACAATTGGACGCTTTCTAAAACTGGTAAGTGCCCATCAGTTATGGTTATTGCACTTTATATTTAGTTGTACTATTTGAACTCATGCTACAAAATACTGTATTAACTCACATCTCATTTATTATTAGATAATATTTTAATGAAGCTCACACCTTTATAAAATATCATTTAATGCAATAATATCTTATATCTAATGAGTATAAATAATATTTTCTATTTTTTTTATTGCATATTGAAAACTTGCTTTACAAGTTTATGTAACATAACAAAATGTCTCGTTAGCAGAATAATTATTATGCATTATTAATGTAAAATAAATTTGTTGGAATAATTATTTTGTGGACATGCATAAATTAGTAATTTGTCTAGATTAATTTAGTTGCCAAAATAATGTTTACATATGTTTGGACTAGCTGATGATAGGTGGGCTAGGTCCATCAGTATATGGAAGAGTCCCTTCGCCTACTCCTGTGTCAGTTTTTATTCTTCCCTGTTAAGAATAAATAAATGTTCTCTCCTGCTTTTGGAACCTGACACAGAGCATAGGAGGAAAAACTCTTCATTCTCTTCTCTGTTTTCTTCTCTCTGTTCTCCTCCAACAGCGGCTCTCTTGTTCATGAAAATTGCTGCAAGAGATTTCAATCAACTGTCATGGATCCAGGTAAATTATTAAATCTTATTCTAGTAATTTGACATGATGATGCTATTATTTTTCTATCAAGTGGTATCAGAGCCAGGTTCCGATCGTGGGACCTGTGGGTTATGGGCCCACCACGAAACGAATAAACCTTCGCAAATAAAGTAGTATTCACCATTAAAAAATTCAAACATGGCAGTGTGCATTTTAGTTTTTACTTTAATGCATTTTCTTGAATTGTAACATTTAGCTGTGATTTTTTTTTGGGCAATTAATTGGATTGCTGTAACTATTGTCATGATTTGCTGTTGCCATGATATGGGGCCATCAGGGTGCTGACTTAATGAAGTTTCTATTGCTATTGTGATTTGCTATTGTGAAGTTTCTGATTTGATGAAGGATCATTATTGTTTGGCCATGATATGGATACATGTTGCTGGTTCTTTCCATATTTGTTTGGGCAACTATTATTATTGCCTTTCTTGATTGTGGTTGGCTGATTTGGGCCATTAGGCTTTGATATGGGCTGTTGCCTTTAAATTTTTTTTGGGTGAAAAAAAAATGAAATATGTTATAGATTGAATGAACAAAACAAAATACAACAAAAACTATATAAATTGGAAGGGAATAGAAATTGGTCAAACAAAGAGTATTTTTAGTAAAAGTAAAAAAAGAAAATAGGAAAAGGATCCTTTTCCTATTTTCTTTTTTTACTTTTACTAAAAGCCCCCCGTAATCTACTATTTACAAAAAATCATATACTTTTTTTTACCTTATTGGTTGCATTTGATTTAACCCCTTAATTCAAAAAAATGTGAAAATATTTCAAAACTTTTTTCTATTTTATGCACTTATGTTCTCTAAATATATTATCTTGGATATTAGCTGCACATACTTTGCAAAATGGGCTGTTTTTTTATTTAGGACAAAACCTGTTTTTGTCTCTAAAGGCTGAACGGATCATTTTGTTTGCATTATAATTTTTGTTTGATGGGTCTATTGCTTCTGGAAAATCTTGTTAAAAATGGATTGGGCTGATAAAGGACAATGGGTCATTATGTTTTCTGCTTATGACTTTGATATTTTGCGGAATGGGCCACTATCCTTCCTTTTTTTGTCAAAACATTTAGTCTTGTTTTGAATATGGATGAGCCCTATTTTATTTTGGAGAAATGCAACAATGTTTCTTTGAGAAATTATGATATGGTATATCTTGATAAATATGGTTGGATATTTTGCATGGTTGAGAGCTCGCCTTCGCGAGATGGACTGTGATAAAATATTTTTTGGAAAAGACTGTTGGATGTCTTATATAATTGTGAACTCGCCTTCGCGGGTCGGATTATGTTAGGACATCATTCTATTGTTGCATTAAGATTTATATTAATGAAAATCTTACCCTTCGGTTCGTTTTTGTTAATATAATTCTTGGTGAATGGTTAATTATATCCCTAAAGTTTTCAATATCCTCTCGATATTAGCTTTAAGGATATAATGTTATGGTTGAAAGCTCAACATTCTCTGTGGGAATAAAAATTTGATATTATTGTTTATATTGTTTGATTCCCATAGGTATTATGGTTTGAGAATTTGTGATTTTGTTTGTCTCATTTTCCAAGTTCGAAAATAATATTTTGCTAACTTTTATTTACTTTGGTGTTTTGGAACTATTTGTTTTTTGAGTTTTCAAATTTAATAATGTTATAAAATTATGAGATATCTTATTGTATTTCGAGTTGGAAAATA